>MU226068.1:12502265-12533342 GCA_018584345.1 Thuja plicata | reverse complement strand
CATCTTTTCTCTTCACCCCACACAATTTGTAATGAATTGGTTTTGTCTCTTTATAGACATGTTTCACTATTTCTTAGCTTTCTTAATTCTTGGCATGATCCACAATTCTCGCCAATTAGATTTAAAGAAAACTCCAATTTTATCTCAAAGAGATCTTGCCAACTGGACAAAGAAGCTTTCAGCTTTATCTGGTCGATTAAAATAATGATAAGTATTAGTTGAGTCTATTTATAGCTCTTGATCATTTCTGAACTCTCTATTCTGTCAATCACCACTTTAGTTAGTCATCGGTGATAACTGACTATTCCACCGATGTGACTTCAGTTGTCATCGGGATCTCCATCCTTGTCTTTTTCGTTGGGTAACACTGTAATTTTGTCCGTCGGGTTACACTGTGGTTTGCTTGTCGGGAAACACTGTGACTTTTCTTGTCGGTAATGCTGTACATTTGCTTGTTGGGGAACATTGTGACTTTGATCTTTTACTCTGACCGTCGGTGTATATAGTCACTTTGTGAATGCTTGAGTTATATGCATTAATGATAGCATAGAATTTGTTTCATTGGTTTTTTGATGTCTTTGGCAGTATGTTCATGACCATACATATTATATCAAGTTGACATCAATGACAATACAATACATTAACTGATTTAATGCCTTACATGATCATCAACTTAACATCTTCAAACATTCAATCAGTTATAGTTCATCAGGTGTTACCAATGGTTCATACACTATTTTCCCTTTGCATACTAATGGAAAAATTTGTCATCATTAAACTTGCAAAAATGCGGCATACGACCATACTATTGTGTTAACCCATGAAATGCATGCCACACGTAATATCCTTGCTTCCTTGTTGGCCAAAAATGGGTCCCACAAAAAATATTCCTTTCATTTTTCCATTCTACTAAGTGATACACATGCATATTTTCCATCCTTCCTTATGATGATGTTGTTCTTTTAAAATGTAAGAATGTTTTGATGCATCTTTTTGTTGATGACAATTATTCAATTGTGTATTATCATTCATGTTTACACAAGTATAGTGATGTTTACACAAATGTCTAATCCTATCTTAGTACAGTCAGTGTCTGCCAAGCTCTCTCAGGCATTGAAGATGACCAAAGTGATTTTTAGTTCTAACCGAGCTCACTCGGCCATTACAGTGTTTGTTGGGCGTTGAACGATTTCAGTGTTGACTTAGTAAAATAGTTAGTGTTAGCCGACTAATAATAGATTATATTTTATGGATAATCAGTTATATGCAGCCGACAAACATGAGTTTTATTATTTATTTGGAAGGATATTAAGGCTGACTTGACAAGGCTTATCATATATATATAAGGTCAAGTTTGGATTGAATAGTGTGGAGGTGATGTGGAATTGCATGTGAAGTGTGATATGAAGAGTGAAGGAAAAATCAGATGGGATTTTGATTGAGGATAGAATACAAAGGACTGCAAAAGAATATCCAATCAGTAAGGATCAAGTATTTAATCCAGAACAGAGATATGAATCAATAAAGACAATTACTTATCAAAACAGGTCAATCCATTGTTACTTTCTACAAATTGTAGCAGTGACCAAAATCTCTTAATAGAGTAGACTTAACACTCTTTTGTAAATCCTCTCACAAGGTGAAATTTCTACATTTAAGTGTTTGAAGACCTCTCACAAGGCCACTCCTTATAGGCTGATTAAATCCTCTAACAGGGTCATAGCTAACAATGTGTTATTGTAACCTTTAATAGGGTTGTCTCCTAACAAGGCTCACTTCAGAAGAGTGAAAAATAGTGACTAGTTTCTATTGGTGGTTTTTCCCATATTGGGTTTCCACATTAAATCTTGGTGTTATCTATGTACATTTTATTTTATTTATGGTTTATGTTTTTTCAATTAATTACTAAAGATAATCACAGTTAATATCTTAAGATTTGCTATGTTAGCCAGGTGACAGTAAAATATCTATGTTAACCGAGCAACAATGTTAAATTTGTTTAAGACATCTAAGGGACTTGGATTTTTTTTTGTGGTAATTGATTCACCCCTCCCCTCTCAATTACTCAAATCATTTCCAAAAATTGGTATCAGAGCTGCAAGTTCTTACAGGGAAGGTTTAAAGTCCTAAGCTAAAGATCAGAGATGTCTTACAGAAGGGAGATCCCTAAGCTCAACAAGGACAACTTCACTGCATGGAAAGATATGATGAGGTTGCATCTATCTACTATTGGAGATACTGGTTTGGAATTCATTGATCACAAGTATGTGGAACCACTGAGACCTATGTTTGTGGATCAGATGGTGGAAATGAAATATCATAACATAATGATGATTGATATAGCCTCTGCACTCAATTATTCCAATTTTGATGAAGTTAAGGACTGCCCTACTTCCTTTGATATGTGGAACAAACTACATGATATCTCTGGAGGAGATGCAAATGTAAAGAGAGCCAAAGTATAAATTCTCAGAGATTAGTTTGATATGATGAAAATGAAATAAGGAGAAAACATTACAAAATATAGTGAAAGAATCAAGAAAAGTGTTAGTGCAATCAGAGCTGCTGGTGGAACAATCAAAGACAAAATAGTAGTCAACAAGGTATTAAGAACTTTACTTCCTATCTATGCAATTAGAGTTTCAGCTATTTAATAGATGAGATGCACTAATGACATAACTCTAGATGGATTGATTGGAAGATTATCAGATTTTGAGTTGGATAACTTTGACAATTATTCTCCTAATCCTAGCAATCTTGAGTCAGCATTCAAAGCTAAATTAAACCTTGGAAAGATGAAGGGAAAATAGATTGACAATGATAGTAATGATGATTCTGATGATGAGGATCTGGAAATCATTGAAGCATTACTTGCAAGGAGAGATGCAAAAGGAAAAGGACAATAAAAAGGAATAATACCATTGATTTTGTTTTCATGTGATGGGGTTGGTCACAACACTGCTAAATCTCCGAACAAGGAAGACAAAGGTGAGAAAAAGTTCAACAAGTATAAAGGCAAGAAAGATTACGAAAGCTACAAAAGATACAAGGACAAAGGTAAGAAATCTTGTTATATTGCTAAAAATTCTGATAGTGATGAAGATGAAGATGAAATGGTTTACATTGTTATTAAGGATGAGTCAGATAGTGAAGACAATGAAAATACTGCACTATACTCTCATATTAGTAAGAATGACACCTGGATAATTGATAGTGGTTGTTCTCACCACATGAATGGTGATAAAATCAAATTTGAAAATATTGAACACTATGATGGTGGGAGTGTTAGTTTTGGGAATGATGAACCCTACTATGTGAAAGGTAAAGGTTGTATTTCTCTTACCGAAGGAATCAAATGTGATAATGCTTATTGGGTTGAAGGACTAAGATGAAATCTACTAAGTGTGGCACAACTGAATAACATTGGTTTCAAGGTAGAATTCATGAATGAAAATTCCAAGCTCCTGGATGGTAGAGGAAACCTGGTTGGAACTGGCAGGCAAACAAAAGGTAATCTATTTTATCTTGATCTCAATGAAATTTCATGTTTTATTGCAAAAGTAGAAGAAAGATGGTTATGGCATAAAAGATTGTGTCATGTGAACTTTGAAAACCTGATCAACATAAGTAAGAACAAAAGAGTAAGAGGTAGTCATTTTCTGAAGAAAATTGAACTAGCAATATGCAAATAATGTCAAATTGGGAAGAGAGGAAAAACAAGCTTCAAGAGCAAGAGCTACAATATAGAAGAAGTCTTGGAATTGGTGCATCTTGACTTATGTGGACCAATTGGAACAATAAGTTACACAAGCTAGAAGTATTTCATTCTATTTGTTGATGATCATTCTAGAATTATGACTGTTATGTTTCTCAAATTAAAATCAGAAGCTTTTCAGAAGTTCAAATGGTACCTAGCTAGAGTTGAAAAAGAAACAGGAAATAAACTTAAATGCTTAAGATTTGATAGAGGAGGAGAATTCATTTCCAATGAATTCGATGAGTTATGCAATGAAAGAGGAATCAAAAGACAAGTATTTGCCCCATGTACACCACAACAGAATGGTATTGCCGAAAGAAGGAACAGATCCATTATGGATTATGCAAGAACCTTGATGATTGAGAAGGATGTTGCTACCAAATACTGGAAGCCATTAGAACTGCAATTCACACCTTGAACCGAGTTCAACTGAAGAAAGGTACTGAGAAGAGACCTTTTGATTATGGTATGGATACAAACCTAATGTTTGTTATTTTAAACTATTTGGAAGTAAATTCTACATCTTGAAGGAAATAAGAAATGGAAAATTTGATGTAAAAGGTGATGAAGGTATATTCCTAGGCTACTTCAGTAAGAGAAAAGTATATAAATGTTTAAATATTACTACTCATAAATTCATAGAAAGTGTGCATGTAAAGGTCAATGAGTTTGCAGAGAGAAATGAAGAACAGGGTAGTAAAGAGCTTGAAGACTACAAAAAATTTATGTATTATGAACCTGATACTATACCTAAGACACAGGAAATGGTGATTGGACAACAATCATGTCAACCACTGAATTCATCAGCACAAATCTTGTTGCAATCTGTGCAACCAGTGATGCTAACTAAAGAAACTGAGTCAAAAATAGAGGGAAGTGAGTCTCAGACTAAAGAAACTGAGTCACAGATAGAGGCACCTGAGTCATAGACAGAGGTACTCGAGTCACAGACAGACACACTCGAGTCTCAGAAAGTGGAACTTGAGTATTAGACAGAAGAACATGAAAAAATATTTGAGCATGGTGAACATAGTGGAGCAAGCCCAGAATCGAAGAGGAAGGATCCTGTACTTGAAAAATATGTTAGAAGGCATCATGCACCTGAAAAAATAATTGGAGATCAAACAAAAGGTGTAATGACAAGGAACAAAATAAAAGGTACATGTTTACTTAGTGAAATTGAACCTAGAAATGTTAAAGATGCATTGAATGATGAGAACTGGATTGAAGCAATGAATGAAGAAATTGAGAAGATATAAAAGAACAAAACTTGGACTCTTGTACCTAGACCAAAAGACAAGAATGTGATTGGTACTAAGTGGGTTTTTAGAAACAAGATGAATGAGAAAGGTGAAGTTTCTAGAAACAAAGCCATGTTAGTATGTAAAGAATATACTCAAGAAGAGGGTATTGATTATGGAGAAAATTTTCCTCCTATTGCAAGACTTGAAGGAGTCAGAACTATTTTGGAATATGTTGCACATAAAGGATTCAAGGTATATCAAATGGATGTAAAATCTACATTCTTGAATGGAATTCTAGAAGGGAAAGTCTATATTGAGCAACTAGAAGGCTTTGTAGATCCTAACAAAAGGAATATGGTTTGAAAATTGCACAAAGTATTGTATGGACTGAAGAAAGCTCTAAGAGCCTAGTATGAAAGACAACATGATTACTTGATAAATATTGGATTTTAGAGAACTAATGATAACAGTATCTTGTACATCAAAGAAGGACCTTAGAACAAGATACTATTGGCAGAAATATTTTTTTATGACATATTGTTTACTGGATATGATGACTTATGCAAAGCATTCTCAGAAGCTATGAGTAAGGAATTTGAGATGTCTATGTTTGGTGAAATCAAATTCTTTGTTGGCTTACAAGTTTATCAGATGAAGGATGGTATCTACATTATTCAGTCTAAATACATAAAATAAATACTTAAGAAATTTGGGATGGAAGATTCTAGACCAGTTGGAACACCTATGCCTACTAGACATAAGCTATCTAAGGATGATGATTCAAAGGAGGTAAATCATACTACATATAGATCCATGATTGGAAAACTTCAATATGTTTTTCACACTAGACCTAATATTGCATTAGCAGTCGGTATTGTTGCAAGGTTTTGAGATCATTCTAGAGAGAATCATTCGATGGATATCGAAAGGATTTTGAGATATCTTAAGGGTACTGAAGATTATGGATTATGGTATAAGAAAGGAGGAAACTTTGATTTGAAGAATTTTACTGATGTTGATTGGGCAGGAAGTATCGATGACAGAAAGAGCATAAGTGGTGGAGCACTATTTATTGGAAAGAGGTTAGTCTCCTAGACAAGCAAGAAATAGAACTGCATTTCTCAATCTACAGCAGAAGCAAAATATGTTGCTGCAACAGTAAATTATCAAACATCATATGGTTCAAATAGTTGTTGTCAGGTATGAAGGTGTAAATCAAAGAACCTATCATTATCTATTGTGACAACACCAGTGCTATTAACATTTCAAAGAACCATGTGATGCATACTAAGACTAAACATATTACAATAAAGTATCATTTCTTGAGGGAATTGGTTCAGGACAAGGAAGTAAGATTGGAATATGTGAATATTAAAGAACAAATTGCAGACATATTCACAAAACCATTACCTAAGGATGCATTTTTGTATCTTAGAGGAAGGATAGGGGTGATTCCCCTAACTGACTCTCACTAAAGTATAGTTTAGTGATGCATCAACTGAACTATAGAACATACTTAACATGTTGATGCAGGTTTATAGAGCTTATTGCATATGAATCAGTACAGACAGGTACATTACAATTTCATTGGATATGTCAGTTGGTGTCTTTTGCATTAGTTGTGAAAGAGGGAGAGATTAATGTATGTCATATTGATCAATGAAAGAGGGAGAGATTACTGATGGAGAGATTGATGACAGAGGGAGAAATTTATCAAAAATAGAGATTAATGTAAAAGGGAGAAATCAATATTTTAGTGATTGAGGGAGTTTTGGACGAGAATCAGAATAAAGCTAAAGGCATTAATAAAACTGGATAAGGACATTAATAAAATTTCATTCTTATGTCTGCTACTCTATAATTCTTTGTATTATGACATGTTGGGTTTCCATTAATGCCAAAGAGGGATATTGTTGATGACAATTATTCAATTGTGTATTGTCATTGATGTTTACACAAGTATAGTGATGTTTACACAAATGTCTAATCCTATCCGAGCACAGTCAATGTCTATCTAGCTCTCTTGGGAATTGAAGATGACCAAAGTGATTTTTAGTTCTAACCGAGTTCGCTCAGGCATTACAGTGTTGGTCAGGCGTTGAAGGATTTCAGTGCTGACCGAGTAAAATAGTTAGTGTTAGCCGACTACTAGTAGATTATATTTTATGGATAATTAGTTATATGCAGTCGACATACATGAGTTTTATTATTTATTTGGAAGGATATTAAGGCTGATTTGACAAGGCTTATCATATATATATATATAAGGTCAAATTTGGATTGAATAGTGTGGAGGTGACGTGGAATTGCATGTGAAGTGTGATATGAAGAGTGAAGGTGAAATCAGATGGGATTCTAATTGGGGAAAATATACAGATGACTGCAACAGAATATCTGATCAGTGAGGATCAAGTATTTAATCCAGAACAGAGATCTGAATAAAAAAAGATAGTTTCTTATCAAAACAGGTCAATCCATTGTTACTTTCTAACAATTGTAGAAGTGATCAAAATCTCTTAACAGAGTAGACTTAACAGTCTTTTGTAAATCCTCTCACAAGGTGACATTTCTACATTGAAGTGTTTGAAGACCTCTCACAAGGCTACTCCTTACAGGGTGATTAAATCCTCTAACAGGGTCACACCTAATAGTGTGTTATTGTAACCTTTAACAGGGTTGTTTCCTAACAGGGCTCACTTTAGAAGAGTGAAAAGTAGTGACTAGTTTCTATTGGTGGTTTTTACCATATTGGGTTTACACTTTAAATATTGGTGTTATCTGTGTACATTTCATTTTCTTTATGGTTTATATTTCTGCAATTAATTACTAAAGATAATCACAGTTAATATCTTAAGATTTGCTATGTTAACCAAGTGACAGTGAAATATCTATGTTAACCGAGCAACAGTGTTAAATTTGTTTAAGACATCTAAGGGACTTGGATTTGTTTTTGTGGTAACTGGTTCACCCTCCCCTCTCAATTACTCAACTCATTTCCAACACTTTTAATAATTATAAGGCAAAGAAATTGAGAAAAATTTGTATTCAACTTATTCAAATATTAACAACAAACCGTGCCTCAACTATAAGAGGCATTATAAACATAAATTATCCTATCCCGAACAGTCCCCAACTAATTTTTGAATGGGTGACAAATAGGAATTGAAAATTGCACTTTTGTACTTTTGCACTAGGAAGTTACAAAAGTTGTCAATGAAACTTATGCAACTTTTTATAACTTTTTTCCTTACTTAACAAACTAACTCAAAAATCAATGCTCATCCCCAATGCATGAAAAAATGCACAACATGAGTCCAATTACATAATTTCCACTCATTTTGAACACACTTTGAGTGGTTTGATCATGTTTGACCCAATCAAGACCTTATAGGTCTACATAAGTTAAATGACATCAATTGCCTTACAAAAAGATTTGAAATGATTCTAAATGGTCTTTAGGACCTTATTAGAAGCATACTTCTCCCCATACAACCTAATAACTAGGGATAATATGTTTTTTATTGAACCCATGAGGCTAATATAAGGGTACTACTTAGTGTTCCTAGAAGTTAATGTTTATTTGGTTTATTTGAAAATTAAGCTCCATTAGATGTTGGTCTTATGCCATTTTGGCTGGGGGTTGTAGTGATGTCATAGTGGTAGTGGAATATAAATGTCTCAAAAGAATTATATTATAGAAATTGCTTGTGATTGAGGATTTAAGATGACCAAGGAGTGATAGAACAAGAAAAGGACAACACTATATTTTTAGTTTCCAAAAGGTTAGAAAAGGTGTAAATGAGTAGTGTGTTGGGGATTATTCTTGCAAGACAAGAAAACACCAACTGAAAAGGCTTGGAAAGCCTTCTTCACTTTGAGCTCCATAGGACTCAGGAGGGTATTCCTTATTTTAATTCTGTACATGTGATAGATTAATTCTAACGACCATTTACAAACTTTCAAATGTGGATAATTCTCAGATTTTATGTAGATGGGGCTTTTATTTCATCACTTGAACAAGTAATCTCATTTTCTTTAACAAACACTGAGAACACATAAATTATATATCTCCTTCTCAAAATCATGGAGGAGTGGTTTATGGATACTTTTAAATGTATCCTCCACATCTTTTTGAGTATCGTGGAGATACATGAACATAGATAAATTAAATCTAGAAAATAAAAGAATAAAAATGAATAGTAGATTTGATTAATTTTATTTTAAATATGAAAACCATGGCTCTCAATAGTCCAGTGCTCAATCTCGGGCTACAGAGTGAAAGTAAATCCATGAAGAGATCCTATGAACAAATGAAACTTAACTAGTGGGTTTTGAATCTATTAACGCTTAACATTAACAATCCCACTCATTTTATCATAATGTTATACTTCAATAATCCATTTCACACACTGAAAATTACTGTTATCTACACAAATAAATTTAATTCTCTACTTGAGAGAGATTCATGACCCAATAACACACCCACAAGAAAATTGCAGAGACAAAGTCAACCATCTTTAATGTATTGAATTTATATGATTTAAAGTGTACAAAGTTGGAGACAACTTTATGACATTAGCATTTATAATTGCACAAAATGGTTAACAATGCTCATGAGATTACACTATCTTAGAATTACATTCTCATTTAGCAACCTGAAACTACACATTATACTAGTTACAAGCTAAAGATAATTTTTAGAACTAGAACCCCACTTTTAATGGCCTTGGAATTCCTTTTATATTTAAGGAATGCAACAAGATTTAGGCTGCTAACAAATATTTTATTCTACTGCCATTAATATTTCTACTTGGCACACTTCAATTCTTTTTGGGGTAGTTTGAAGATATAGATTTAATGGTTTAGAGCTATTTTGGAACCCATCCATGCCCAAGAGCCATGCCCTTGTCGCATTGTGTGAATTTGGATGGAGAGAAAGTGAAAATGCAGGATTCTCACCATCTCCCCTCTTAGATGAGAACTAAGAGAATAGTTCCCAGGGAAAATTAGGCTTAGACAAACCCACACAACCAGGTCCTAGAGCCATTCCCCAATCTGTATCCTAGACTTGAGGGAGAAACAAATTGGTAGTCTTAATGGATGAAACTCTTGATAAACCCCAAAAAACTCCCATAGTTTTGCAATAAGAACCGGATGTGGGCTCGTTAAGTTAATAAATCCCTACAATGACCCTTGACATTTAAGAAAACCCTACAAGAAAAAAGTGGAACATCAACCCATGATCCTTATATACTTCTTGCAACAGGGCCTTCCCCAGTCTCAACCTCATGCAACAGACAATGCTACTCATGAAAATTGTAACTATTAGTATCACAAACACATAGAAATCCACCTAAAAAAGAGGAATAGTTGTAGAGAATGCACATAATCTTATTCACAGTCAGCTATAAATAACATTCCTCTAGGTTTTAAATTGACTTCCACAACTTGTTAATTCAAGCAATCTCTGTACTGAAGGTCACAGCTGTGAAATATTTTTAGGATGACATTCTTGGTTATCAAAACATATTGTAAAATGAACGATGAAAAGGCATAATGATTCTCTGATCTGCACCATATTTTAGGAGTAAATCCATCATCTAGTGTCAACCTCATGCAACAGACAATGCTACTCATAAAAATTCTAATTATTAGTTCACAAACACACAGAAAGCCACCTAAACAAAGGGAATAATTGTAGAGAATGCACATAATCTTATTCATAGTCAGCTATAAATAACATTCCTCTAGGTTTTAAATCAACTTCCACAAATTGATAATTCAAGTAATCTTTGTACTGAAGGTCACAACTATGAAATATTTTCAAGCTAACATTCTTGGTTATCACAACGTCTTATAAAATGAGCGATGAAAAGGCATAATGATTCTCTAATCTGCACCATATTTTAAGAGTAAATGCACCATCCTTCAAATGTCACTTTTGATATGAAAATCCATCTGTCGTCACTCTTCAATCACCAAAATATAGTCAAAGAGTCTTGAATTGTATAGCATGGAAACCAATCACTGGTTTGACCTATATTCAACTACATAACACTCAACATGGTCCAAATTGTACACACTCCCTTCAAAATTTCCTCGGACACATGTCACCACCTCGCACAACCGTGAGCCAAAGGAACTGCCTTCAAAAATTGTTGTGAAGATGTGACTAACTCATCAAGAGTTACCTTTTCTTCATTGCATCGTGACCCATCCACCTTAAATGTAGTTTAAACCTGTGAAACTATGAGGTCAAAGGTCTTCAACATGTGTTAACCCATCAAATGCATCCATCAATCACTAGGATGCCACACATAAATGTTACCCCACAGGACAAAACTAGGTCCCACAAAACAAGATGTGAGGCCACGAAAAGGCATCAACATAACATTTTATTCTTCCTTGTAGGTTCATGGGAAAAAAATATTTCCCCACTAACCATCGTGAGGATATGAAAAACCATCATGGTTATCACAAACATCAACTCTTGGGCTCGCAGGTCCAACTGTTTGCCTTCAAAAACTGTCGCGACGATGCGACAAGAAACACTTGTTCACTTTTTAAAAATCTTCAAATTTTGACACATGGCTCACTCTCGCTTCCCCGCAAGTCATAATTCTTCACTATGTAATCAAATTTTGACGTACTTTATTACCACCTAGGAGACCATGCAACCTCGCAACCACCATTTTTTAACCTTAATAACAATAGTGAGAGTGTGGCAAGGTAAATACCAAACTGCCAACACTTAGCTACAAGATCACAACATTTTTTTCCAAAATAACATAACACTTGCGGGGCTGTAACAAGCGCATTAAACACAACTTAAATAACGTGCAAAATATGAGGGATAAAGTTACCATAGAAGGGAAAAAACAAGGCATCAGGCCTAACCATGAATATTTTGACATTAAATCAACAAGACCCTAAACACGAACCAAAATATGATAGCTCAACCAATGGACACAACATGGGAACATTTTAAAAATTTAAAAGTTCTCTAGGCCAAAATGACTTAAAGAGAAGCTACCCCATAGACTTAAGACTAGGACACTCAAGAAGTTAAGAAATAAATAAAGGATTATAGCCATGGGAAAAATAAGTCGGCTTTAAGACATGACGTGAGATAACAAAAACAATGATAATTCTGCTCATTTGGTTAAGTATTTACTTTTCTGTTCAGTAATTAATTTTAGCAGTTGATTATTCCTGCAACCATTAGAACTATGTTCTTTGACTGTACCTGTAGCCATTGGAACTATTTTCTATGACTGTTCCTACAACCATTAGAAATTTTTTCTGTAACTATTATTGCAACCATTGGAACTATGTTCTCTGACTATTCCTGCAACCATTGGAACTTTGTTCTGTGATTGTTATTGTAGCCAAGATAGAACAAAGTAATTTCATGTTTGTTTGCTAAGAACTACATTTATGTTATCCGTTTCACTCCATTTTAGTTGTTGACTCATGTAATATGATTATTATTTCATTTATTAAGTCTCTAGTTATCTTTAGTCCTTCAAGATGTATGCCTTCAAACAATCTTGTCAAATAACTACTGCTCAGAGTTCACTGTTAAACCTTATTCTTAATGTTTACCGAATAGCAATCTTTCATTTACCAAAAAAATAGTAAATTGCTTAGTGTATACAAATCAACCCAGATTAGTTATGTGTAATGCAAAACACTAAATTAATGACTCATAAGCACATTGACACATGGATTTTTAACATGGAAACCATGTTCAGGGAAAAACCCACTTGGGACTGGTAACCCAAAATTTTCACTCTTCTAAAGTGAGCTTGGTGAAGAGCCAACCCTGTTAAAGGTTACAAACACACTGTTAGGTGTGACTTTGTTAGAGGATTTAAATAGAATAGTTTGTCACTTGATATATGGCATCTCTATGCTACCTTCTCTGACCAAACCCAGTGCAGTTTTTCAAATGGTATCTGGCATCTCATGCTATCTTCATGATCAAAATTTTTGATACTCCTTGGGATGTATCTTAATATAGAAAGGCTTGTTAAGTCCTGCTCGGTTAAGAGACTTTCTAAATCAATGGTTAAACTGAAACAGTAAATGATCTATTCACACATACAACTTAGACTTGCAGATTTTTAGATTTATTATAAGCTCATAATACCTTTCTGATCATTGTATCATTTCAATACCTTTGCTCCACTTCTTTCTGCTCGGTGATGTTGTGCTTCTTTGTTGCTTGGTGTCTGTAGAAATCTTTAGCTCTTTCCTCATCTTGATTGATCAGGACTGTATGAAGTTGTTCTTCATCAGTTTCTCTTCAGCATCCTTCTATTTCATTAACTCCCTTTTAATTCATAATGAATTAGATTGTCTCTTTATAGAAATGATATCACCGTTTCTCACTTCTTGATTTCCTTGTTCTTGGCGTGATCTGCAATCTTAGCCAATATTTATTTAAAGCTTTACTTCAGTTTTATCCCGTAGATTTCTCCTTGACAACTGGATAAAATAGCTTTAAATATTTTACTTATCTCTAGATTTGACTTGTCGATGAAAATAATGTTAACAACCAGTTAAGTCTATCTTTAGCTCTGCCAGCTAAGTATTTTATCATTTCTGAAATTTAGTTAATTTCAGTGTTTTAACTCTTTGATAGCTTCGGTCAACACTTTAGTTCTCCTCAGGCTTCTTCATCGGTGTTGTCTGTCCATCAGGGTTTTCTATCCTTCGGGGTTATGTGTCTGTCGGGTAACACTGTAATTCTGGCCGTCGGTAATGCTTGTGATTCTTCTCGTTAGTAATGCTTGTCAATTTTCTTTCTTGGGCATCATTGTGAATTTTCTCTTGAGTTTATCTGTCCGTTGGGTTCCACTAACCGTTGGTGTTTGTAGTCACTTAGTGAATGCTAGTCTTTTATGCATTACTAAAAGAATAATATTTATCTCTCTGATTCTCTAAAGTCTTTGACACTTTGTATATAACCAATCAGATTATATCAAGTTGACATCAATGACAATACAATCCATTAACTAATTTAATGTCTTGCATTATCTTTCTGCATTTCTGTGATCAACTTAACATCTTCAAACATTCAATCACTTACATGTCATCAATCTCTCCTTTTGTCATTGATGGAAACACACTATATTATCACACTATTATTACTAATACAATATGAAATATATCAAGTGTATTTCATCCATCTCTCCCAAATCTTTTTGTTCTATAACTAATACAAATGTCTGGCTCTCGGTAAGCTCATATAGCTAAGATTTGTTTCTTGCAGAGTGTGTTCTTCAATCTTTTATCCCTTGGCTGGATAGATGTATCAGCTTCTATCTTTGTTCCTGATATGTGCTCTTCCTTGATTGTTCCTCTCCTTGATCATCTCTTTTTCTTTTGACAACAATCTCTCCCTTAGTATGTATTCTCTCCCTTTTGTTACTTCTCTCCCTTTGATGGATATTTCATATGTAATCTCTCCCTTTGGATAAATATTAACTCTCCATTTGAATTCTTAGGAACTTCTCTCCATGGATAATGATATAATCTCTCCTTGATAATAAGATCATCTCTCCCTTTAACAGCAATGCCAAACAATTCTTCCATATCATCTTCTATCCTATTTATAATATACTCCTTGAATTTCCCTATCCATCAGCAATACATTGACTCTGGTGTTCGGTGTAGATATGTACCTTGTTGTGTACAGATGTATCTTTGCAGTCCATCTCTGTGCTTGCATCAACATGAATGATCTTATGATTTGTGTATAGGCTGATGCAACCTCCTAGTCAGCTTATTGACCGATAGACAAGGGTTGGACCCCTAGTCTCTATCTTAGGTACTCAAATGTATCTTTCGGTAATGGCTTGGTAAAGATATCAAATAATTGTTCCTTGGATTGAACATATTCTAGTATCACTTCTTTTTCTTGCACTTGTTCTCTTAAGTAATGATACTTGATTTCTATATGCTTAGTCTTTGCATGCATGACTGGATTCTTTGATATGTTAATTGCACTGGTATTATCACAATAGATAATTACTGGTTCAAGAATATTCATATTCATACCTTCTAGTAACTATTTGATCCATGCAATATTAGAGAAATTTGCAGCAACAACTACATATTGTGCTTCTGTAGTAGACTAAGAGATGCATCCTTTCTTCTTGCTGATCCATGTGACAAGTCTGTCACCCATGAAGAATGCTCTTCTAGTTGTTCTCTTCCGATCATCAATGTTTCCAGCCCAATCAACATTTGTATAGACTTGAAGCTTAAATTTTCATTCTCATTTATACCATAAGCCATAGTCCTTGGTGTTCTTTAGATATCTTAGAATTCTCTTGACAGTAGTCATATGTGATTCTTTGGGATTAGCAGAGAATCTTGCAACTATTCCAACTGTATGTGCAATATCTGTTCTGGTATGAACAACATACATTATTTTTCCAATCATTGATCTATACAATGTCTAATTTACCTCATTTGAGTTGTCGTCCTTTGTCATCTTACATCCAGTTTCCATAGGTGTTCCAAATGGTTTGGAATCTTCCATTTTGAATATCTTCAGCACTTCCTTGATGTATTTGGACTGAGTGATATATATGCCTGCATCTTGATGAAGAATCTGTAGACCAAGAAATAATTTGATCTCCCCAAACATAGACATTTCAAACTCTTTTCTCATTTCATTAGCAAAGGATTTGCATAACATTTCATTTCCCCCAAAAATGATATCATCAACAAATATTTTAGAAATCAGAATATTACCATCGGTATCTTCTTTTAAGTACAGATTGATATTTTCACTTGTTCTTACAAATTCAATGCTAATGAGATAGGAGTGAATTCTTTCATACCAAGCTCTAGGTGCTTATTTTAATCCATACAAGGCTTTATGTAGTCTACATACCATGTTTTTATTGTCTGGATCAACAAATCCGTATGGTTGTTCAATGTATACTTATTCTTCTAGTATTCCATTTAGGAATGCAGATTTGACATCCATCTGGTGTACCTTGAATCCTTTGAATGCAGCATAAGCAAGAAGAATTATTACCTCTTCTAGTCTAGCAACGTGTGCAAAGGTTTCGCCATAATCAATACCTTCCTCTTGTGCATAACCCTTGCATACTAATCTTGCTGTGTTTCTTATGACTTCTCCATTCTTATTCAACTTGTTTCTGAATATCCATTTGGTACCTGTGACATTCTTGTCATCTGGTCTTGGTACTAGTGTCCATGTATCGTTCTTCTCAATCTGTTCTATTTCTTCATTCATATCACTGACCCATTCCTCATTTTCAAGTGCAGTATTAACAAATTTAGGCTCAAAATCATAAAGTAAACATCTAGTGTTTAGTGACTTACTTCTTGTTCTCATTCCAGCCTTCTTGTCTCCTATGATATGATTTTGTGGATGATGTCTTCTGACATACTTGGCAAGTTTTGGTTCAGCTCTTTTTCCATCATTTTGATCATCTTGTCCTTTATTATGATCTTCATCGCTCGGTACATCATCTTGAGTATTTTCCTAATTTTTGGTAATTACAGCCTGAAGCTTGGGTGCAATGTTCTGTTGCTCGGGAGTGATACACTGTTTCTCAGGTAGAGTGTTAGGTTCTTTAGTGTAAACAAACATGTTGTAGTCTTCTGGCTCTTCTCTACTTTCCTTATCATTCTTTTCTGCAAATTCATCTATTCTTACATTTGCACTTTCAATGATCTTGTTAGATGACTTGTTAAGACATTTATAAGCCTTACTATTGGTGGAATACCCTTAAAAGATACCTCAATCACTTTTGGAGTCAAGCTTTCCATTTCTTTCATCTTTCAAAATATAACATTAACTACCAAATATTCTGAAGTAACTTACATTGGGTGTGTAACCACACCAAAGCTCATAGGGTGTCTTCTTTGTGTCCTTAAATTGTACTATGTTCAATGTGTAGATAGTAGCATTGACAAATTCCCTCTAGAAATTTTGAGTGGTGCTTTTCTCAATCATCAATGTTCTTGCACAGTCAATAATTGATGTGTTTCTCCTCTCAACAATCCCATTTTGTTGTGGTGTTCTTGGTGCAGAAGCCTATCTTTTAATTCCATGCGCATTATAGAAATTAGTGATCTCATCTGAAATAAATTCCCCTCCTCTATCTGACCTTAAGCATTTCAATTCCTTAGCACTTTGTTTTTCTACCATAGCCTTATACCATTTAAACATCTTGAATCTTTTGATTTATCTTTTAAGAACATAACTGTCATCATTCTAGAATAATCATCTACAAAGATAATGAAATACCTATCTCCATAGTAACTCTTTGTCCTCATGGGTCCACATAAATCAGTATGGAATAATTCTAGAATTGCATAAGATGTATGGGCTTTACTCTTGAAACTAGACTTTGTCATCTTACCTTTTTGACAATTCTTGCACATGATATGCTCGGGCTTCGACATTCTCAATAAGCCTCTCACTTTTCTTTTATTTCTTATCTTTATCATGTTGTCAAAATTCACATGGCATAGTCTTTTATGCCACAACCATATGTCTTCATTTCTAACCATTAAAATAGTGGTGTTAATGTCATCAAGATAGAAAAGGTTATCTTTTGTCTATTCACTAGTTCCGATCAATCTTCCTGATTCATTGAAGATATTTTCCTATTTGTTCTCAAATTCTACTCGGTGACCTATATTATTTAGCTGTGAAACACTCAACAGATTGTAATTAAGTCCTTTTACCCAGTAAGAATTTTCACATTTGATCAGGGTATTCAACATTGTGGTTCCTTTACCTTCAACTGGACAAGGTGTGTCATTACCCATTCTTACCGATCCACCATTATAGTATTCAAAAGTTTCAAAATTTTGTTTATCACCAGCCATGTGGTGAGTGAAACCACTATCTATAATCCAGACATCATTCTTACTAACCTTAGATATGAGCGTAGTCTCTACATACCTTTCTTCTTCTTCATCTGAGTCATCCTTCATGGCTACAAATACCATCTCAATGTCTTCTTCAGATTCGGTGTCAGTATCATCAGCTCTGTTCTCAGCTAGGTAACAAGCTTTCTTTCCTTTGTCCTTGTAGTCTTGGGTATCTCTTTTGTCAGATTGTTGATTTCTTCGGTAATCTTTGTTATCATCTTGGTCACACTTCTTTTCATATATTCTATCATTACTTCTGTCATCTTTTCTTTTGTTAGGACATCTTGTAGCAAAGTGTCCAAACTCTTTACAATTAAAACATACAAGTGGTAATTTACCTTTGTATCTACCTTTGCCTCTCTGCAATATTCTTGCCATTAGTGCTTCAATCTCATCAAGTCCTTGATCCTCATTATCACTTTCACTATCATTCCTCATAGTGTGTCTATGACATGACTTACTTATTTTCAAAGAAGATTTGAATGCAGACTCTATAGATGGTAAGACACTATTATCAAAGTTATTCATCTCAAATGAAATCAGTCTACCAATCAGACTATCTAGAGTAATAGTATTGTTTGCAACTGCTCTCATTTCTTTTATAATAGATACTCTAATAGAATATACATGCGGTAAGGTTCTTAATATTTTACTTACCACTGTCTCTTCTTCAAGTACACCTCCAACTCCTTAGATAGAATTGACCACCTCTTTGATTCTGTAGCTATACTGAGTGATATTTTCTCCTTCTTTAATCCTTAGGTCATCAAACCTCCCTCTTAGGATTTCTGCCTTGGCTCTTAGTACATTAGCACCTCCTCCATGTACCAGCTTCAATTTATCTCATATTTTCTTTGTAGAGGTGCAGGTTTTGACATCTTCAAACTCAGCATCGGAGAGTGAGGAAGCAAGTTCTATCATCATGCAATTATGCTCATTCTTTTCTCTTAATTTCTCAAGAGTGTGAGGTCGTGAAGGCAAAACATATTCAGTATCAAGGTGTTGAGTAACATTATTACCAATACCTAATAGGTGGAGTCTTATTATGCTTTTCCATGATGCAAAGTTACTTTATTCAACTTGGGCACATCTCGCTTGTTCATCTTGTGATCTTTTTCTTGAGTTGTTAAACTCCCTTTCTAAGCACACAAGCTCTGATACGAATTGTTAGAAATAACTAAGAGGGGGGGGGGGGGAATCAGTGGCCTCAAAAATATTCCAATAAATCAACCCAAAAACTTAGTACCACNCGCTTGTTCATCTTGTGATCTTTTTCTTGAGTTGTTAAACTCCCTTTCTAAGCACACAAGCTCTGATACGAATTGTTAGAAATAACTAAGAGGGGGGGGGGGTGAATCAGTGGCCTCAAAAATATTCCAATAAATCAACCCAAAAACTTAGTACCACAATATTAAGCCTCTAGTTATCTTTAGTCCTACAAAATGTATTCCTTCAAACAATCTTATCAAATAACTACTGCTCGGAGTTCACTGTTAAACCTTATTCTTAATGTTTACCGAATAGCAGTCTTTCATTTACCAAAAAAAAGTAAATTGCTTAGTGTATACCGATCAATCCAGAATAGTTATGTGTAATGCAAAACACTAAAGTAATGACTCATAAACACACTGACACATGGATTTTTAACCTGGAAACCCTGTTAAGGGAAAAACCACTTGGGACCGGTAACCCAAAATTTTCACTCTTTTGAAGTGAGCTCGGTGAAGAGCCAACCTTGTTAAAGGTTATAAACACACTATTAGGTGTGGCCTTGTTAGAGTATTTAAATAGAATAGTTTGTCGCTTGATATTTGGCATCTATATGCTACCTTCTCTGACCAAAACCAGTGTAGTTTGTCAAATGGTATCTGGCATCTCATGTTATCTTCATGATCAAAATTTTTGATACTCCTTGGGATGTATCTCAATATAGAAAGGATTGTTAAGTCCTGCTCAGTTAAGAGAATTTTTGAATCAATGGTTAAACTGAAACAGTACATGATGTGTTCACACATACAACTTAGACTTGCAGATTTTTAGATCTATTATAAGCTCATAATACATTTCTGATCAATGTATCTTTTCAATACCTTTTCTCCACTTCTTTCTGCTCGATGATGATGTGCTTCTCTATTGTCGGTGTCTACAGAAATCTTTATCTCTTTCCTCAGCTTGATTGATCAGGAGTGTATGAAGTTGTTCTTCATTAGTTTCTCTTCAACATCCTTCTATTTCATTCACTCCCTTTTAATTCATAATGAATCCGATTGTCTCTTTATATACACGATATCACCATTTCTCACTTCTTGATTTTCTTGTTCTTGGTGTGATCTGCAATCTTAGCCAATCTTGCTTTAAAGTTTTACTTTAGTTTTATCCCGTAGATTTCTCCTTGACAACTAGATAAAACAACTTTAAATATTTTACTTATCTCTGGCTTAAACTTGTCGACGAAAACAATGTTAACAACCAGTTAGGTCTATCTTTAGCTCTGCCAGCTAAGTATTTTTTCATTTCTGAACTTCAGTTAATTTTGGTGTTTTAACTCTTTGATAACTTCGGTCAACACTTCAGTTCTCCTTGGGCTTCTTCGTCGATATTGTCTGTCCGTCGAGGTTGTCTGTCCTTCAGGGTTATGTGTCCATCAGGTAACACTGTAATTCTAGCCGTCGGTAATTCTTGTGATTTTTCTCGTTGGTAATGCTTGTCGGGTTTCTTTCTTGGGCATCACTGTGACTTTTCTCTCCCTGGTTTCTTTGTCCATTGGGTTCCTCTAACCATCGGTGTTTGTAGTCACTTAGTGAATGCTGGTCTTTTATGCATTACTGAAAGCGTAATCTTTATCTCTCCGATTCTCTGAAGTCTTTGACTTTTTGTATATAACCGATCAGATTATATCAAGTTGACATCAATGACAATACAATCCATTAACTGATTTAATGTCTTGCATTATCTTTCTGCATTTCGGTGATCAACTTAACATCTTCAAACATTCAATTAGTTACATGTCATCATACCATATTATATATTGAGTTGATACATTTTAACATGTATGATTTCACTTATATCATTTGGACATGTATCATCTTGACTTGTGTCATTTCTAGTTACACAATTTATCATTTTTTACTTATATCATTTGTACATGTATCATTTTGACGTGTATCATCTTGACTTGTCTCATTTTCATTTACATAATTTATCATTTTACTTATATCATTTTTACATGTATCATTTTGACATGTTTTTGATCTACTGGCATATTGGACTTTCACTTGTTTTAGTTTTATATGATGATCTTATCAGTATTGACTTGTCAATTTATATATATTGAAAGTGGTCGATGATTTTTGGATGAATATTTATTACGTATGATTATTTTAATTTGTTGTTCAGGATGGATGTGTACCTTCTTGGTGTTGATATGGGTTTCATGATTGGAATAAAAGATATTAAATTAATAAGAAATCAAAGTAAAATAAGAAGCATTTTTTAGAAGTAAAAAGGGAAGCAATCATGAAAGCCAAACTAGAAGCAATATTGGAAGAAAAACTTGGTGTTCTCTAGGAAGTTAAGATAGAAGAAATTCATGTAGAAAAAAAAAGGAGTAATAATGGAAACAATTTTAGAAACAACATAAGATGTCAAAATGGAAGAAAAATTAGAAGAAAACCTGGAAGTCAAAATAGAAGAAAAATAGAAGCAAAAAGGATTCCAGAAGCAAAACTGGGAGCACAAAATGGAAGCAAAAAAGGGAGCAAAACTGGAAGCAAAATTGGAAGCAAATAAGGGTGCAAAATTCGAAGCAAATAAGGGAGAAAAATTGGAAACAAATTGGTAGTAAAATCAGAAGCAAAATTGGAAGCAACACATGAAGCAAAATCGGAAGCAACAACTGGTGTTATAATGGAAGCAACACAAGAAGCAAAAATAGAAGTGAAACCAAAAGGAGACAAGGAAGCAAAAAGGGAGTGAAACCGAAATAAAAAAGGGCGTTATAATAGAAAAAAAACCAAAAGAAAGGATGGAAGCAAACCTTGAAGTAAAACCAAAAGAAACAAATGACACTCTAATGGAAGCAAAGTTGGAAGCAACACAAGAAGAAAATTGGAAGAAATAACATAAGAAAAATTGGAAGCCAAACCAGACGCAAAAAAGGATGTTATAATATAAGAAAAATTGGAAGCATAACAAGAAGCATAACAAGAAGAAAAACAAAAGAAAAACAGGAAGCCAAACCAGATGCCACAAAAGGCATTATAATAGAAGAAAAACTGGAAGCAACACTAGAAGCAAAAAGAGGATCAAAAGAAGAAGCCAAATCTAGCACAATGTCTAGCACTATTTTCAGTGACAAAGGATGTAGTTTCCCACCTCTTTTACCAGTGCAAATAGTGGCACAACAACCCACAAAAAACATGGCGTCAAATATTGCATTAACAACGACGCAAAATGCGACGCCAAGTATTGGGAGCACTTGGGCGTTGGCTTTTTCGTCGACACAAGGGCTCATTTCAGGTTCAAAATTGCACTAAAATATGGCGCTAATTGCCTATTCTGTTGTAGTGGTAAAAAACAAGTTGTATTTGTTATCAACTTGGATGAGCATAAACCCGTTGAATATAGTGAAAACCAAAAATAAATTTGTGAGTCACTCAAGGAAAGTTCTGAAGATTTAGATGAGGACCCTTATGAAGTAGAAAATATATTGACAATACTTGAAGAAAAATATGGCATGAAGAGAATGTATGACATATAATTTTCAAGACCACTATGTGACCAAGTCAGAATTAAGGAAGCTCTTATCACTCATATGCTCCAGAACAACATTGTTCTATATGAAATTATAAGTTTGGTTCCTAATGTTGTTTTCTTTTTGTTGGTTGATTTTTTTTTATTATACAACTTGATTTATTTGTACTCTATTTCTTTAAGTTCTTCAAATACCTGACTGCAAAGGATGAGGGTATTGAGATTTTTCAGACTTTGTTCAATTTTGGAATCTATTTGCAACCATTTCAACCTGGTTAGTATTATATTATATTTGTACCAATTCATGATGTTTATTCACTTTTAGCTAGGTAGTATAATTGAAAATGCTTATATTTTTGCATAGTTCAAAATATTTTTCATTCATATGTCTACTTATTCAACTTCTTCACAACTAAAGAGACTGATATTGGCTAGATTTGTTTTACTTTTTTTTAACAATTTATGAGAATGGGTGATAGTATTTTTGGGTAGAAAATTATGTTCAAGTTTATTTGAATCAATATGATAAGATCATATCCAGGCACATGAAATTATATTAATCTGGTAAAATATAATCTTTTTAGTAATCTAATTTATCTAGAGATGCCACAGTTTAACCTTCTTTTGATTCATAGTGTGCTTCAATACGATCATCTGAATCTAGAGATACACACTACAAGTTTGCTCGGTAAACTAGTAAATGTTGGTATAAGAATATTAATTTATAGGTAACATTCTCATTTTTTTATTGAAAATGTTAAATAATTAGTATATTGTGAGCATCATTAGATGTAACAAGTGATCGGTGGGTTATGATTTGGATGAACCGTTCTCACATGAGATGATTTTTCATGAAATATAGATAATGAATTTGATTCAAAACTATGTAATTGAATTTTCATATTAATATCATAACATTGTAATAGCTAATTTTGCAATAAGAAATAACATTGTAATAACCAATTTTCCAGTAATAAATACTATTTATTGTCAACCTTGTTTATTTCTATTATCTACACTATGATTTATATTTAGTTATATTGGGTTTTAAGACCTTTTTTGTGGGGTATGTACACAGTGGAGATCGGGATTTAGTGATTCCTCTAATTGGGTCATGGTAAAATATCATCTTCTAAACAAGTGAACATAGTTATACGTTTATTTTTTTTTAATGTCATATGGATTAATAATCCCCAAAGAATGTTAAAATTTATTTGAACTCACATAAATTACATTCACAAGATGACTCCCACAGAAGAAACTATCCAAATCAATGCCTCTATTACAATTCCTAACATAGTGCAAAATAAATAGTATAACCCAATATAAGTAGAGAATAAAAGAAGTAGGAAACCTATCCAAATTTGTGTCTCTAGTGTAACTTCTAGCATACTAGCAAATAATATCGTTTGACCTAGGTGTCAAACTTTTCATGTTTTGATGTAGATTTACAAAGTTTTTATTTTAGAGCTCAAAAGGATTTGAGAATCTGGAATTTAAAAAAAAAAGTATTTATTGACATCACCAAATATTTTGTACACAAATATCCCAACACTACTCTATTGAAAGTACGTAGCATATTGATATCCCTTCACCAAAATAACTAACACCATACAATAGTGTTCAGGCATCATCTCAAAAAGATAATGCACCAAATGATAAAGTAAGCTTACATTTTTTATTTCATTCTTAAATTAAGTCAATATTCATATAAAATTTTGCACAATCCACAAAATTATGAGCCTTTGAACATGAGTTTACTCAACATCATCTACATACGATGCAATTACAACAATTATTTTTTTGGGACTACAGTATGTCAAGTCATTAATACGATGCATTATTTCATTATTATTAATTTATTGCACATTACTATACCAATTCAAATTGAATTTTAATTTTACGTCTAATCATCAATAGAATCTCACCATGAAAATTACTTGTGCTCACTTATTGTCATTACCTTCCACCTCTAACCATGATATCTTTAGGAAAATTTATCTATTGCAAGGATGGTGCACCTCACCCACAACAAAGGGCAAGTTGAGCATGCTTAGGAAATGATAGACGAGCAGTGATAGTTGGTTGCATTTTGTATGATATGACAATATTAAGGAGGGAGAAATTTGCATCTTTGAATAGTTAGAGAGAAAGAGACATAAATTTATGCTTAGAGCTTATATATATCCTGGATTGTAAAGAAAATCCATATAAATTTTAATTTGACCTTGATATTGTTTCAGAATTTGTCAAACACATATGTATTTCCTTTACTTTATAAAATTAGGAAATGGCTCATTTCATCATTTCTTTGATTGGTACAGTTACAATCAACCTTTCATAATTTGGCAAGTAGTATTAAAGCATCCATTGGTTTGCATTGTTAAATTACTGTATTCTGTGAATTCATTCACCTAAATTACAAGTTGTTTGTTCTTGACATTGCAATTTCTTGGCACTTCATCTAATCTGTTAATACATTATACATTTTTTAAAGTTTTCTAATACTAAAAAAAGGTTCCATTATATTAGTCTTTCTTTTTCCTTTTGTTTTTAATTTTCCACATTCATGTGATACATAAAATATTATTTTCAAACATTTGTCATGTTTATAAATTACAATTTCCCCATTTGCTCTATATATCTATTTCAACAATTCCACTATGTCATCAACTACTACTACTTATGTTCTTAACATGTAGCAGATAAAAGAATTGGATTACTGTTCGAAGTACTTCCATTTTCTTTTCTCCAAGTTTAGAGACTTTATTAACTAAAGTGAATATGACATTTAGACACAATGAAATACCAAATTAATTCTAAATTTGTCTTTAGTGTTTGTTAGAGCTCATAAACCTTAGGCTTGCATATTAAATGTATTAACTTTAACTTCTTATAGAAAATCCTCTACCAACCATAAAATTTGAGGATGAAAAGTGTCCAATGATTAAAAAAACCAAAAACAAACAAACAAACAAACAAACAAACTAGTAAGCAGGGGGTCAGAAGGCATCACTAAAGGGGAGAATATGATAAACCCTTATGTATCAGGGTAGCAACCTTCCAACAAGCACAACAAGACCTTAGTTCAATGGAATATGGAAGAAATGAACCTTGAAGAGAAAAATCCTAAATACTTATACCAAATACAAATTAACACAAATTAAAAGACTAATTACTAGTCCACGAATTTCTAAATAATTAAGACAAAGGCTTACGCATGGACCATGTAGGTTCTTCATTTGGATCGTATATGCTCCTCTATAACCCATTTATACATATGAGATGTGACAACTAGGACCATAACAATTACCCCTCAAACATCAATACATGTCTAGACATAGTAATTAATTCTTCAAAAAATCAAATTAATCTCTATTTGAAATCTTTTTTACTTTCCTACCATTATACCTAAATATTGCATCTTCAATTGAATCACAACAATCAAATATTTTTTACTTTCCTACCATTATACCTAAATATTGCATCTTGAATTCAATCACAACCAATCAAATCTTTTTTACTTTCCTACCATTATACCTAAATATTGCAGCTTCAATTCAATCACAACCAATCAAACACAAAGCAGGGAACAATCAACTATAGTACTCAATTCTACTAGATGTTTCAAACTTAGCCTAATTGGTTGTTCCAATAGATCCCTAATTTACATATCTAGACATAATATCCATTTCCTTATCAATTTACACATCTAGACATAATATCCATTTCCTTACCAATTTACACAAAACTAGTGTCCCAAAAAAATAATATAATAAATTAATAAAAAATAAGATAGTAATTTCTCATTACTCTTTGGAGATGCCTTACCCAACATATCTACATCTACGATTACATGCCTTACCCAACATATCTACGATTACATGCTCAAAATTTTGATCTCCAAATACAAACCCTTCATCTTATTTTCTCTTTTAACAAACTCAACATATATAAACAAATTTGGCATTGTAAACATTTTAACAAACTGGACATATAATCACTTTCAGAAACTCAACATATATACAAATCAAAAATACTATCAACATTACTCCCACAATTTTAAAATATGAAATTTGACATAGAAAGTTTATAATTAAATTTGAGAGAGAAAATTAACAATTCAAATTATTTTTGCAATATCTTGAATTAGAATTTGTTTGGGGGCCGCGCGAACGCGAGCCCCCTCTGTCACAAATTATGACGTGCACTCTCCACAATGTGAGATGCTAGGCAGAGCCCCCTTCCACTGTGCAATGAAGGTGCTCTCCCTAGGCCATCGGCCTTCTTGATCACTGATTGACCCCGCCCAGGTAAGTATGCTTATTCTACCTTCCTCTGCTCCTTTTATACTCTCTACCCCTCCTCCTTTCCCCTCGCCCCCCGCGTGTGGGATTAATAATGCACTTCCTTCGCACCAACTAAATCTCTTTCTCCAACCCCAGTCCGCTCTGTAATCCTAAAGCAGACGATCTCTCAACACCACGCTACTGAGTATGAGTAAACCATTCACTCTTGAGCAGCACAGCAGCGCGGCAGAATGAAAGAAAATATCATAGCAAAAGAAATACTTCAAAAATTGCTTATGAGACAGTCGATCTTGTTATTTATTTTTTGTCCTCTGCCCTGTTTCACTGATAAGAATTACATTAGGAAGAGCAAAATACGAAAACGAAGGAGGTGATTGTAAAATGATTAGCAGACTGCCAGAGATAAATTGATTTAGCGTCGCCTGAGAGATTCGAACTCTCGCGGGGAAACCCCATGTACTTAGCAGGCACACAAAGCGACGGTGTTTTTCTGCAGTGAAAGCGACGAAAAATGTTATATTCTCCTGTCGGATATGCCCCGAAACAAATTTGGGCCACATCATAAACCCTACTCGTCATCATGGATAAAGCTCCTACTCAGCAACCAATGTTTTTTTCATTTCCAACTTAAACAAGTTATGCGGGCAATAGGTACAATTTATTAAAATTTGCTAATAAATTCAAAGTTCTACACATCATTCCTCTTGGTGGCAACATTTACCAGCAATCCCCATTTGCGTGTTATTATTGAATAAATTAATCGATAAACTTTTTTAATAATATTCATAAGATCAAAGCAATTTATGGGATCTAAAAGCATCACTACTTGCGTACACAAAATTTTCAATGAGATTTGTAAATTCCTCTCGAGATTAGACCTTCTCAAGTGAATTTTGATTAGAACCTTACCTCTTCAAAATGAGGTGCTTAAATAGTCAATTATCAAGGTGTCTTCATAACTATTATGTATGTCGTTATAGGCATAACACTCTATGATAAAGTAACATTCTATCTCAACTACCTTCTTGGTGCAAACTTGGCATATTCTCTTTTCCAACTCCTATTTTGGTATCATCCTTCTCCCAGTCTCACAGCTAATATCATGTGAACTAGTCCTCAATTAGCCTAATATATTTTGCTTTCCATTTAATATTCACTTATGTGTGGTTTTCTTCATGGTCCCATGTGGGGTTACTCTTTGGTATAGTAAGTTTTTTCCTTGTCTTATTTGTTTTCTTTCATATGGTATTCCTAAATTTTTCTCTCACATACGTTTTTTAATTTCTCATTAGTATTTGGACATTCATGCTTATTTACATCCCACTTCATCAATTTGGCATTTTGTTTCCTCCACGTACTCTTTCTTCTAGTTACCCTTTCATAACTAGTTTACGCCAATGATGATAGCCCATACTTTGAAACTTATTTAGATAACTTACCAATCAAACCATCGATGATGCTTCCAAAAGGAAAGAACCAATCTCAGCTAATAAAATATCATTCAAAACAACATTTTTATATTGCTGATACTTGATTAGATGCTTTTAATTTTTTTCTACTTAACTCCATTTCTTATCTAACATGTTACTACCCCAAATTTAAAATCTACAAATAATTAGTAGAGTCCAAGCAAGCCAAAAAGTGTTAGTTTGATTTTCCAATCTCACAACTCTACATTTTTGCATATATTTTACAATGAGCATAACATTTTCCAAAGTCCATGAATTATTTTTGATTTGCATATTTCTCAATTAAGCCTGTTGTGGAATCAAGCCTAAGATATTTATACTCTTCCACAACTTCCAATGATTTTTTTTTTTTTGCATTGATTTAGTTTAAACACAAATACAAAGTGCTAAGTTTAGATCAAATGACCATTAAGGTCTCAATTTAATAAAAAAATACTAACAGCTACTAGATAGTACCTCCTATAAAGACTCACCTAATGTACATATACAAAAGCAACTAAGTCTACAAGTATAAACAAGTTTTCTACACCCTTATACATTTGATACAAAAACCAAAACATACTTATACAACCACTATACAACAATTATATGAGTTATACAGTTTTACATCCATAAACAAGCCACTAAACTGTGCAAAATACCTTCTCATAGTTTATGCTTTCATCGAAAACTTCCCAATAGGAGGTAATACAACCAAAATATCCTCATTAAACCGCACTACCTCAATACCAGAGTCATCACTAGTTGAAATGGATCCTTACTTTGTGTGCTCCCTTGTTTCCCTCTTGGTTTATAGTTTCTTTTTCATTATAACCTTTCTTTAATTTTGCGAGCCCTATGTAAAAGGGTGTGTTTTCAAACTCATTGTATGGCCATGCATGCCCATACTTTACCTCCTCTTTGTTTACTAGATTATGGTGCTATCTTCAAGAAACTTCATAAACTTGAATCTTGAGATATCCATTGTAAATGTAACCCGCACAACAACATTGAGAAAGGTGAGTCTTTGTATTGACTCATTAAGTGTCATTTTTAACCATTTAAAATTTTCCTCATTTCTTGCCTTCCAAATATTCCATAAGATCAAGTTGAAAAATAAAACCTAAACAGAGTATGAACTTTATCCAAATTATTAACATTCTGTATAGTCGGAAAATGGAAGCACTTCCATTGTAGACTTGTTTATCCTTCCAAGTAAGTGGTTTGGGGTCATATAAAGCACCTTGAATGGGTTCCTGAGTTAGACCTGGCTTTCCCCCTGTTCTGCCCCTCTTTCCACTTCTTTCCAGCTTGATTTCTGCATTATGGACTGCAAACCTAAGATTTTGGACTTCAAGGTCAGGGTCGACCTTTTTGGTCTATGTCAACCTCGACCTTGACCTAGGTCAAGGTCGACCTTGACCTTGACCTAGGGTTCAAACTTTGGGGTCTTCCAGTTCCCGGATGTCGGTCTTTGCAAAAGTTATTTCCCGCTTCTGAGTCGGTTGTTTCAAGTTCCAAAGCGTCGATTCCTAAATTATATTTAATATAGGTCCTCTCCTAGGGGTAAAGGCTTTAATGGGAATTTAATTATCCTATTTCGGCCTCCTTAAAATATTGTGCCCTAGTTTCATATAAAAGAGAGCCTTCTCCTCTCATTTTCTCTAAGTTTTTCTAAGCATCATTAAGCAATTGAGGAGCATTATCAAGTGAAGTCCAAGCAAGCTAATAAGAAAGATTTCAAGAAAGCATTCATCCATTCTCAAGCATTCAAGCATCCATTTTCATGAAGGAGATCCATTGGAGGCCATTGAAGGATTCAAGCTACATAGTGCCCTTTTGGTGATCTCTCCATCCACCTTCTTCCAAGCCTCTTCCAAATTCAAGAACCCATTCAAGACTTGGTGTTAGAGATCTACAAGCAAGAGATTGAAGACATCCTACCATTCTACATTCTACATATTTGGTGTATACATACTTGTGGACTCAAGGATTTGAATCCTCCACAAGGACTTTTTCAAGAAAGGTGAATTTGTGCATTTACTTTGTTTATCTTTATGCAATTTCAATTATACTTTGAGGTTAATTCCAAAACCGAGGTTTGACCAAGGCAAACCCCTTCCCCCCAAAAAACAAATCTCTTTTTCTTGCAGGTACAGGTTCGGGACTGTAGATTTGGACACAGATCTGGATACCCTTTTTCGCTTTCTTTCGGACTCCGTGAACAGATTCTCTGTCAGACCTGTGTAGGTCAGGGTCGACATTATTGGGTCAAGGTTGACATTTATGGGTCAAGGTCGACCTTTTTCATAAGACGGCATCGGATTGGAAAAATATTTCTGGGTTTTGTTCGTCTCTGCGTTCCAATTCCGGGTCATACTTCATTTTTTCCAAAAATAGAGTACAGACCTCAGAAAACAATATTATTTGATTTGCAATACTTTAAGGTTGGTTCTTCTTCCTATCCTTTTCAATTACCATAATAAATCATATTTACTTAATAATTAATATAATTTAAGATCTCCTTCTTTACTCTCTTTTCCAAATAGTTGATTCATTTGTGCATTGATCCTTCTTTGGGGTTAATGAACTTGGATCTTCCATTTGTGCATTTGAGGATAGAAGAAGAGCATCTT
>MU226068.1:12474106-12497459 GCA_018584345.1 Thuja plicata | reverse complement strand
TTCTGATTCCAATAAGATTGTCTTTTCTGTATGTTCTCCTTTACCAAGAGTTTGTGTTGAGCTCATACTCTTGCTAAAGTGGGGGCTAAATGTATAGTCAAAAAATGGAAGCACTTCCATTGTAGACCTGTTTAGCCTTTTGAGTAAGTGGTTTGGGGTCATATCAAGCACCTTGAATGGGTTCCTGAGTTAGACCTGGCTTTCCCCCTATTCTACCCCTCTTTCCACTTCTTTCCAGCCTGATTTCTGCATTCTGGACTGCAGACCTGAGATTTTGGACTTCAAGGTCAGGGTCGACCTTTTTGGTCTATGTCGACCTTGACCCTGACCTAGGTCAAGGTCAACCTCGACCCTGACCTAGGTCAAGGTTGACCTCGACCTTGACCCAGGGTTCAAAATTTGAGGTCTTGCAGTTCCTGGATGTCGGTCTTTGTAAAAGTTATTTCCCACTTCCGGGTCGGCTGTTTCGAGTTTTGAAGCGTCGATTCCTAAATTATATTTAATATAGGTCCTCTCCTATGGGTAAAGGCTTTAATGAGAATTTAATTATCCTATGTCGGCCTCCTTATAAAATTGTGCCCTAGTTTCATATAAAAGAGAGCCTTCTCCTCTCATTTTCTCTAAGTTTTTCTAAGCATCATTAAGCAATTGAGGAGCATTATCAAGTGAAGTCCAAGCAAGCTAAGAAGCAAGATTTCAGGAAAGCATTCATCCATTCTCAAGCATTCAAGCATCCATTTTCATGAAGGAGATCCATTGGAGGCCATTGAAGGATTCAAGCTACATAGTGCCCTTTTGGTGAACTCTCCATCCACCTTCTTCCAAGCCTCTTCCAAATTCAAGAACCCATTCAATACTTGGTGTTAGAGATCTACAAGCAACAGATTGAAGACATCCTACCATTCTACATTCTACATATTTGGTGCATACATACTTGTGGACTTAAGGATTCGAATCCTCCACAAGGACTTTTTCAAGCAAGGTGAATTTGTGCATTTACTTTGTTTATCTTTATGCAATTTCAATTATACTTTGAGGTTAATTCCAAAACTGGGGTTTGACCAAGGAAAACCCCTTCCCCCCAACAAAAAAATCTCTTTTTCTTGTAGGTATAGGTTTGGGACTACAAATTTGGACACATACCTGGATACCCTTTTCGGCTTTCTTTATGACTCCGCGAACAGATTCTTTGTCGGACCTGTGCAGGTCAGGGTCAACATTATTGGGTCAGGGTTGACATTTATGGGTCAAGGTCGACCTTTTTCATAAGACAACATCGGATCAAAAAAATATTTCTGGGTTTTGTTTGTCTCTGCATTCCAATTCCGGATCATACTTTAGTTTTTCCAGAAATAGAGTACAGACCTCAGAAAACAACATTCTTTGATCTATAATACTTTAAGGTTGGTTCTTCTTCCTATCCTTTTCAATTACTGTAATAAATCATATTTACTTAATAATTAACAGAATTTAAGATCTCCTTCTTTACTCTCTTTTCTAAATAGTTGATTCATTTGTGCATTTATCCTTCTTTGGGGTTAATCAACTTGGATCTTCCATTTGTGCATTTGAGGATAGAAGAAGAGCATCTTATCTTCTCCTTAATCACAATTGCAATATACAATCAACACAATTCAATTAAATGTAAAGTAGGGTTAAGTAAATCAACACTCTTTAATCAAATCAAACAACAATTAACAAACAATCTCCTTACCCCTTTTCACCCCTTTACACATTCTTACTAACATCACAATTCTTTAAACCAAGCGCAAAACAAATTTTAAATCACCTTGGGAAAAAAAATGACATGCCCAATGGATTTAGGTTTTCTACAAATGGTACACTAATTAATGTCAAAATTATAAGTTTGTAAGGTAACCATTGCAAAGTAAAGTACCATCTAAAACAAACCTTTTTGAGCTCTAAAGTATTTGACCATAAAGACTTAAGAATTCTTTGTCATTGTCTTTCTTCAAACTTAACATTCCAATAGTTATTAAGGTAAGATCATAAATAAAAATAATATAAGATAAGGATATATAGATAATTTTGGTTTTAACATTACACTATAGAGTACCATATTGCCATTTAAATTCTTTCAAATGATCAACACCCTCAATACGATCAATAGAAAATTGAAACCCTTCATAAGCTTCACTCAAAATGATATAGATTCTCCAGTTTTAAGGCAGTAAGTCATAATCATAACTTAAACTAGACTAGTTCTTAAGTTGATTGTTATGGACAGGGAACAATTGTTGAGTTTTCAATTTATGCAAGTCTATTGTGACTTAATAAGAGTAGTCCCCAAAGGATGGAATGTGATTCTTCCAAACCATACTAGGGTTACTGCAAAGGGATGAATCTCTGTGTATGGTCCTTAATGGAGCCAACCTCTAGCTTGGGAATTACATGAAAACCACACCCTAGCTTAGAAGGAGAATGTGGTATGAAAGAGACAAGATGCTTAGAGGGAGCATTCATGTGGTCATGCAAGAGATATTTCTAATGAATGGTCATTTCAATGTATAGGTTCCTTGCTTCCAAAGATTCAAAAAATGGGGTTTCCTTTGTTAGAATCTCCATGTAGGATTGTTCATGGTAGGGATGTCCATAGCCACTAACAACTACCATCTAATGGCTTTGAATGACTTGGGGCTTCTATTTATTTCATTGGTAAAGCTAGAATTTGTGAGGTTGAGACAGACATCGATTCCACACTCTTTAGTGAAGGGAAGGGGTCTTCTTAGACTACCAAGAAGGCATGGTTTGTGCTATTTGGAGATGATAGAGGGATGTTGAATACAAATGTTAAAATAGGAAAGAAATCTCAAGTAAGAGGAAGAGGAATAAGATCCCAAGTTTGGTTCTTCATCAAAGAAGAATAATCCTCAACTATAGCACTATCCCACTCTGGAATACCTAAAGAATCTAAATTTTTGTGAGGATCAGTAGAAATTGCATGACTCAAAAGATTGATACCTAAAGTCTAGGAACGAGTGTGACTTGTAGCTATGGGATCACCTGGAAGAGAACTATCCTTCTCAAGATGATTATGATATGAAAGAGACCAAGTGGGTGTTGGTGGAGTAGATTGAGGAACCTCATCAACAAGATCAAAAACATTATCGAGAAAAATCAAATTAGGGTCATCGTCATCTTCATCGTCATCGTCATCGTCATCGTCATCGTCATCGTCATCGTCATCGTCATCATCACCATCAGCATCATCGTCATCATCATCATCATCATCATCATCGTCATCGTCATCATCATCGTCATCGTCATCATCATCGTCATCATCATCGTCATCATCATCGTCATTGTCATCATCATCGTCATCGTCATTGTCATCGTCATCGTCATCATCATCATCATTGTCATCGTAATCATCATTGTCATCGTCATCATCATCATCATCATCATCATCATTGTTATTGTCATCATCATCATCATCTTCTTCATCATCGTCATCTTCATTATTTTCATTGATGTCGTCATCATCATCATCGTCATCATCATCATCATCATCATCATCATCGTCGTCGTCATCATCATCATCATCATCATCATCATCATCATCATCATCATCATCATCATCATCATCATCATCATCNTGTCGTCATCATCATCATCGTCATCATCATCATCATCATCATCATCATCGTCGTCGTCATCATCATCATCATCATCATCATCATCATCATCATCATCATCATCATCATCATCATCATCATCATTGTAATCATCATCGCCATCGCCATCGCCATCACCATCGCCATCGCCATCACCATCGCCATCACCATCGTCATCGTCATCATCATCATCATCATCATCGTCATTGTCATCGTCATCATCGTCGTCACCGTCACCGTCACCCTCACCATCACTGTCACCGTCACCGTCACCGTCACCGTCATCATCATCATCATCATCATCATCGTCATCGTCATCATCATCGTCGTCGTCATCATCATCATCATCATCATCGTCATCATCGTCATCATCGTCATCGTCGTCGTCATCGTCATCGTCATCGTCATCGTCATCATCATCGTCATCGTCATTGTCATCGTCATCGTCATCGTCATCGTCATCGTCATCGTCATCGTCATCATCATCGTCATTGTCATCGCCATCGTCATTATTAACAAATTATAATGTTGGATGTGTTTTCATTGATGTCAACTTATCAGAGGAATTGATTAGAATATCTATTTGTTTGTTGCTAACTTAACTATTGTAGGTTAGCCAGTGGAACATGATGTTCAAAGGTTCAGTAAGGATCAAATATTATAGATATGAGGTCACACACGTGGGAGATTGCTGAATAAGGTCAGTACTTAGTTCACTCCAAGTTTCAGAGGATATCATGAAGATTTTAGAATGATTCAATGTCAAAATTTGCGACTGGCAGAAAGAGTGACAAACAATGTTGATAGGAAGACAACAAGAGGTTCAGTGTGCACAATCAAGTTATAATTTCATGGAGTGAACCTAGGAGTATGTTTGGGACATACTCAAGTGTCTTCAACTTAGAGGGTTTGTACTTCAGAGGTTCGTAAAGCATATTTTTATTATCTCAAAGACTTGTTGACAATGTTCTTCAGTTTCATTGAAAATGGGATGACAAATCCTATGGTTGCGGTTGTATGTTTGAGTGTTTATCATGATGCTATAGGATGTTATTGAGGTATGTGCTTGATGAGTTGGCGATACACATGGATCAGAAGGATCATATTGGTGGAGTTTTTGGTCAATAATAATAATATTATTATTTTTGTTCTTGGCTGACTTATTTGGTAAGTCGTGTTGCTCAAGTGCTAAATCATGAAATCTAGGATATTTATGATATCAAGGTGGTTGATATAGGTCGTGGCTATAATTTGACAGTTAGATATAGATTTGAAACATGAGATTTGGTGTGATGATATGAAGAGATGGTGAATTAGGTTTTTTCAACCTAGTTCTTGGTATAAGATGATGCATTAAAGAAAATTTGAGGTGCGCATCGTGGATGCGAATGCTATAGGTTGCTAGCAGAGGGAGAGTCAGATTCAATGGTGATCAGAAGTGTTTTAATAAGGGGTTGAACAGATATTTGCATTATGCTACATTGGAGCTGTATCTGACATAAGGTAGATGTCATTTCACAGTTTACAAAATATCAGATCATTATAGTGATCAAATTATAAGGCAATGAGCCTTCCTCAGGGTGTTAGCCCAAGGATTTTTCATTTGAGCAGTGAGCTCTAGGAAGTGAGCCCAAATGCACGTGCATTCCCCATATATTGTAATAGGTTTATACTTCTAACAAGGTATTTACTTACTATGGGTAATCAACCCCGCCATAGTTTTTCCCCTGACAAGATTTCCATGATAAAAATCTTGTGTCAAATTGTGTGGATGTGATTTTGATTTTCTGATGCATGCATAATTTATTTTTAAGTAATCAAATTAGAATTTAGGGTATTTAAGTTTAAGGGTTTTAAGGACTAAGGGCTTGAAGTTTGAAGTTTTGGGAACAACTAATTCACCCCCCTCTTAGTTGTTCACCATCATCATCATCATCATCATCATCATCATCATCATCATCATCATCATCATCACCACCACCACCACCACCACCACCACCACCACCACCACAACAACAACCACCACTATGATATTATAGAAAAAAATCCTGCAAAGAAGTACTGGGAAGAAGGGAGGAAGAGGTTTGTGATGGAGAATCCATTTGGAATGAATGTCCATGCATCATTGCCAAAGACTCTAAAGTATGAAACCTTAGGCTTGACATGAGACTAGACCTCCTCAGGAGTCATATTCTACACTTCCTAATGAGGCATACGATTCTAAATGTAGTTAGCACAATTGATAGCCTTTGTGTAAAATGTTGGAGCCATGGATCAAGGCTGAAGCATACAATTGGCCATATTCTTTAAAGTCTTATTCTTTCACTTAGCCACACCATTCTGCTAAGGATTATATGGCACTATGTGCTGATGAAGAATACATTGAGTACTAAAAATTTCTAGAAATGCCTGATTAACATTCTCCCTCTCATTATCTATGCAAATATTTCAAAGAGAAAAACTATATTGATTCTCCACAAATGCAATGAAGGTCATGAAAAATGGAGAACCTCATCCTTGTACTTCAAAAAGTACACCCATGTGCGCATGAAGAAGTCATCAATAAAGGTGAGCACATACTTGGACCCTAAAAATGAAGGAGTTACAAATGACATGAGGTCATTATGTATCAACTCAAGAGGTATTAAAGAATGTGTGACCATACTCTTAGGAAAAGGATCCCAATGACGTTTTCCAGGCAGACACCCTTGACAAATTCCATTTGAACAATAGATCTTATGGAGACCAATAACCAAGTTATGTGTGCTCATCTGCTAGAGATATCCTTAATTTTGGTGTCCAAACTACTTGTGCTAAAGCTTGATCATATAATCTGCATGAGCAATAAAGGATGTCTGATGAAGACTCAAATCTATCAAACCTGTACAATCGAGTTGCATGATCATTTGATCATGTAGCAACTACCTTCTCAAGATACCCCAACTATCCTATTTAGATATCATTGGGAGGGAACTAAACAAGTCTTCTATCAGCATGATGATAAATCTGATGAATGGAAATAAAATTCTCAGATTGTTAAGAAAAAGAAGAACATCATCAATGTAAGCATCTTGCATTTGAACTAACCTTGTCCCTAGAATTGGAATCTATGTAGATTTTCCAATAGCAATATGAAAAACTAGTACTGGCTAGTAGGAAGTTAGCTAGTACTGTATACTTCATATACAGTACTAGAGGTAAAGCCTCCTCCATTTTATGTGACGTTGATTGTTGGTGATTTATTGTTGCATAATTGTATGATAGATTTTGGAGCTAGTAGATCTGTGATGCCTAAGCAGCTAGTTGAAAATCTAGGGTTGATATATGAACCAATTGAGAAGGGTGTTGTTCAATTATATGGGTCAACCATTAATACAATTGGAGTTATTAAAAATTTGAGCTTAACGTTGCATGGCTATCCAAATTTTTCAATTCCTCAAGATGTTTATGTAATAGATATAACACCATATTTTGGCATATGCCTTAGCAGAGATTTTACAGCCAAAATAGGTGGTTATTTGTCATCGACTGGACACATGTGTTCTTTAGAACTCGTTATGAGACTAGAGTGACTGTGAAATCTTACAAGATTACAAATTTTCATATTGAACCTTATACTTCTAGTCCCATAAATGAAAATTTGGTATTTCATGACCATGATGAGCTTGCAACTCATGATCCAAATACACCTCTAGAATAAATTATTGATATTATTCTTGATCAGTGGGTAGTTGAAAATTACAATGATCATCCATTTAGTCAAATGGATATTGTTGGTCTAGGTAATTACATCATGTTAGAACATAATTTTGTCATTCCAAATCCCATGAAAAGCGAAGAAAATAAAATAGAACAACAAGATAATGAGGTTTGGAAACTTTATTTTGATGGTTCACGAAGAAAATGTGGTTCTATGTGGTGGATTTATGTTGATTTCTCCTATAAATGAAATGTATTATTATAATTTTCAATTTTCTTTCATTTGTACAAATAATACAACATAATACAAAGCATTGGTTCATGGCTTAGAATGGGCCAAGAAAAGGAAAATCAACAATCTAGAAGTATTTGGGGATAGTGAGTTGGTGGTCAATCAAGTATGTGACTTAAATGATGCCAAAAATGAAGTCTTAAAGTTGTTCAAATATAGAATTTGGCATCTAATAGAAGGATTTGAAGCTTTTAACATCATTTTAGTACCTAGAGGACAAAATAAACATGTTGATAAGTTGGAAGCCATGGGGGCTGAGTTTGACATCCCAAAAGAAGCCAAAAATGTGCAGATACAACAATATGTGAAAGTGGTGGTAAGACCTTTTGTACCTAATAATGATGTTATTTGGCAATTTTTTGAATCTGATAAGAAAATTATTAGTTTTTTTATGAAAGAGGTTGATTTTTCAAGCATAAATCAAAGAAAGTTACAACAACAATATGGTGATCAGATTTGGCAATTAAAAAAAAAAAAGTTACCTAAGGGGTTGGTACCCTTGAATCCATATTTAATTCAAATGGTCAAGATAGAGCATAAAAAACTAGCATATATGTTAAGTAGGAACATTATGAATCTGTTAAAATTATGAAGGACAAGTTCTTAAAGTTGGGCAAGGTATGTACTTCTGAAGAATATAAAACTTTTATTTCACTTTGCCAAGAATATAGTGATGTTTTTGCATGGCAGTACCATGATTTGAAGGGGTTTTATCCCCAACTATCCCAACATACTATAGAACTAGAAAAAAATACAAAACTAGTCAGGAGAAGCAAAGGCCACTGAATCCCAAGTTAGAAAACTTGGTGAAAACCGAATTGACCAAGCTAATTGAAGGTAATATTATTTTACCATAAAACATACATCTTGAGTTTCAAATTTGGTTCCTATGAGGAAAAAGAAAGGTGAAATCATATTGTGTATTGATTTTTGAGACCTTAATCGAGCCTCTCTAAAAGATCATCACTCGCTGCCCTCAATAGAGAAAATTGTACAATTTCTATTAGGTTCTAACAGATTTTCATTTTTAGATGGGTTTTTAGGTTATGATTATATCTTGGTCAAGGAGGAAGACTAGCACAAAACAACATTTACTACAAAATGGGGAACCATGACATAAAGGAAAAGGCCATTTTCTCTTTCAAATGTTGGTACAACATTCAAAAAGGCAATGGAAATGGTATTTCATGGCCTTATGAACAAGTTTGTACTTGTATACTTAGATGATATCAATGTTTTCTCTAAGAATTTTGATGAACAATTCAAGCATTCGAGACATATTTTTTAGAGATGTAGGGAATATGGAGTCTCATTGAATCCAAAAAAAGTGCATATTTTTTGTTCATGAAGGCAAATTGCTTGGACACATTATTTCCAATCATGGAATAATAATTGATCTTGAAAGGGTAAGTGTCGTAATTTATTTACCATTACCAGCACATAAGAAAGGCTTAAAAAGATTTCTTGGGAGAATAAATTTTGTTAGAAGTTCATCCCTAACATTGCAACTTTTCTAAAACCAATGAAAAGGATGTTGAAGAAAGACATAATTTTAACTGGACTAAAGAGGGTAAGGACAATTTTGAAGAGGTAAAACAAATGTTAGCTTCAACACCCACTTTAATCAATCCAAATTTCAGTAAATATTTCATTTTGTATGCATTTGGATACTCTAATTCTATTTCAACAATGCTGGTTTAGAAAAATGATGATGGACTAGAGAAACCAGTTTATTTTTTCAGCCAAGGTTTATAACAATATGAGAAAAGGTACATATTTATTGAAAAACATGTATTAGTTGTGATTAGAAGTCTTAATAAATTCAAACCATTGAATTTGAGCAGAAAAATTCACTTAATGGTTGCCCATCCAAGTGTGAAAGTGTTTTTGTTGAACAAGGACATGAATGATAAAAGAGTTGGCTCGATAACACGTGTGATGGAGCATGATGTTGAAATTAAGGTTACCAAGCTTATAAGAGGTAGGGGAATCTATGAATAACTTGTTGCAAGTAATGTGGACAACCAACAACATCAAGGTAATAATGTATTAATTTATAATGATGCTTAACCATCAAGATCCATGAGTTGGATTGGAGAAATTCATCATTATATTAATACCAGTGAGTACCCACATGGCTTGAGAAGTTCACAAAGAAGGTATTTAAGACTTCACACTATTCATTTTGTTATAGTTAATGATATTCTATTTAGAAGAGACTACAATGGAGCTTTTCTAAGATGTATTGAGGGAGACTCGATTGAAAAGGTTTTAGAAGTATTTCATAATGGACCAGTAGGTGGTCATTTTTCTGCTAGAACCATGACATTAAAATTCATGAAGGCTGGTTACTATTGGCCAAATTTGTATAAGGATTCCTTCATATGGGTAAGAAAATGTTTAAAATGTGTAGTATTTGCTGATAAACAGAGGTTAGCATCATTACCCACAAATCCAATCCAGGTACAACAATCATTCATAAAATGGGGACTTGTTTCATTGGTCCCATAAATCCTCCATCGAGTTCAGAACATAAATATATTCTAAAAAAAATATATTATTTTACAAAATGGACATAAGTTATTGCCTTGAAGGATGCAAATAAGAGTAGAGTTCTGAATTTTTATGAAGACTTGGTTGCAAGGTTTAGTAATCCAAATTCTTTAATTTTTTATAATGTTTTGGCCTTTGTAGGCCCAAGAATAACTTATTGGGTTGTAAGTAATAATATCTATCTTAGCACCTCCTCCAATTGTTACTCACAGGGTAATGGACAAGCTGAATCAACAAACAAAAATATGATTCACATAATAAAGAGGACTATAGAGGATAATCAAAGAGCATGGAACAACAAGTTGAAGCTGGCCTTATGGGCTAATAGGAGTACACCAAAGTGTTATATAGGTAATTCAACTTACACGCTTGTTTATGGAAAAGAAGCCAAGTTTCCCATCTCGGTTGAATTACCCAATTTGAATATGATCAAGGAATTAGATCTGATGGACCAAAAGCCAATGGACGTAAGACTTTCTAAATGTATTGAATTAGTGGAGATTAGAAAGAAAGATTCTTAGAATTCAAAAGTACATCATGATCAGATGAAGAAGACATTTGATAGAAAATTTTTCCTAAGAGTCTTGAATGAAGGTGACCTAGTGCTCAAATGGGATGAGCTGAAAAGTAGGCCTGGTAAGCATTCAAAATTTGATGCCCTTTGGAGTGGCCCATTTGTTATTATAGTATGCAAGGCACATAATTCATTTCAGTTATCAAACATGGAATGAGAAGGGTTACGTATCCTAGTTAATAGGATACACCTCAAGCACTACTTTTGAGGTGAGTTAACCAAAAATAAGTGCTTGGTACATAGCTAGTTTTATTTTAGTTAGTTTATTTTAGTGTGTTGGTGTTGAAAATAAGGATATTGTTGTAGTCCATCATAATAACATGAGTAATCACCCATCAAATAGAGAATGAGTCATGCTTTTCTTCTCTACATCATACATGGTCATCCATCTCATAATCATAAGCTACATAATTATTCTCATCTTTAGTTTGCAGTTGTGTGGTAGAAGAATCCAAGGACATCACTATTATACTTCACCATCATGACATGAAAATGATACCTATCATATAAGGCATGGAAAACATTCTTCTACCCCATATCATAATTATTTCATCCATGCTAAGAAAATAAAAAAATTAATAGTAATGTTTATGGTTTTGTTTTCAGTTTGCAGTTTTCAGCTCAATTAGTTTATTCAATTTTTTTGTATTGAGAAGGTTTCAATTTTATGAGGATGAAGTGCTAGGAATAACAGTCCACACACACAAATCAGAGGGGGGGGGGAGGGTGAATCAATAATGAGACAAAATATTAAACTTTAAACTTCATAAACCAAAACTTCAATGAAAATGATAACATAGTAAATGTTGACACAATAAAACAATACTTGTTGTTGAGGAAACCCTGTTAAAGGTAAAACCTCAGTGGGAATTAGCACGCACAAATGATATATTGAGAGTATAGTATCCCTGTTAAAAGATTTAGCCCTGTTAGGAGCTTATTACAGCATTACAGTACATAGTCCCTGTTAAAGGATAGGCCTTGTTAGGAGTCAAGAGTAACAGTGGGATCACTACCCAGGCACACTTCCCAAAGAAGGTTAAAGCCACCCTCAAGGATTAACAATCCAAACAACTATATATAGAGAATATACAATCCACTGAACTATTTGATAGCAATTGTCTTTGTTTGTTCAGTTCAAATGAAGTATTACAATCACAAAATACACTCTACATCCAGAATCCAAACAATCCTCATAGCTTCCACACTTCTCTATCTTCACAATTACCTTCTCATCATACATACATCTTTTAAAAAGAAAAGATCTCGCATATATACCCTATTACAATAATTGATTGGGTCAGCTAATTAATCTTTCCCAATATAAAAATAATTATTTATCTCCTTGCTAAGATACACAAGGTTCCTAAAACAAGTAAACATCAATTAAAATACATCAGATATACTCCAAGATCTGTAATCCACGCTCACAATCCATAATACACACTACATCTTTGAAGTCGGCCACCAAATGGGTCTCCTCTAGAATACACACCACCATTGACGTCACCAACATGTCCATGACTATCTATCAAAAATAAACATTCCTTAATGTGTCTTCTTTCATCCCTTAAGCTCGCATCTTTAGAAACATCTTCACCTATAAGATATACCCAAAACACAGAGACCTGCTCTGTTAAGCATCACTGCCACAGTCTATAAACTAGTCTTCACTAAAACATTTGTAACATCACCAATATGCAATATTAAGCCAAGAGACCTTAGGAATAAGTTCATCACACATCCTTCTTCATATCCTTATCTTTGATTGTTCTAATTCATTTGTACAATGTTCTTACACTTCTGTTAGTCAAATAACCAGTCTGTTCACTCCACAGAAACATATGTTGACATCAGTGACAAAACATGAATATCAACAACATTAGTAGTACCCAAATCTGATATCATCCAACAATCTACCCCTTTGGTATTGATGGTAACATATGGGAAAATCCATCAACCCAAAAAGTGCTCTCTCAATACAATCTTCTCAATATCCTCAACACAAATCTCCCCAAAATAGTAGGGATTTTCACATAGAATCTTTCCCCCTTTAGCAAAAATGGAAAAGGGTACCATAACTATTATATAATCTTCTTTAAGGTGTAGATTTTCCAAATTTTCAATGTCTAACAACCAGGTGCAAAATCACCCAAATATGCTCCATAGTGTTCCTACGATCACTCCACCTGAGGAGTAGATCCATACATCAAGTCCAAAAAATGATATAGCTTTGAAAGCCATTGGATTGATGTGTGCCAGAATCAATAAATTATCACTAGGAGGGGCTCTCACCCCAAGCATGCTTATGATATATTCAAAAGTATCTTTTGGAAAAGGTTTTGTAAATATATCTGCTATTTGTTCCTTTGTGCTAACATACTCCAGTCTAATCCATTTCTCTGCTACCTTCTCCCTTAAGAAGTGATACTTAATAGAAATATGTTTAGTCTTTGAATGCATTACAAGATTCTTTGACATATTCACTGTGCTAGTGTTATCACAATGGATAACCACTGGCTCTTTAAAAATTATTCCAATGTCCTTCAACATTTGTTTCATCTAAACAACTTGTATACAATTTATAACAGCAACAACATACTCTGATTTAGTAGTAGACTGAGCAATACAGTCCTCCTTCGTAATTAACCAAGAAATTGGCCTTTTCCTGAGGAAAAATGCTCCACCACTTGTACTCTTTCTATCATCCACATTACCTGCCTAATCAGCATCAGAGTAAGCTTGTAAAATAAAGTCATTTTATTTTTCATACCACAATCCATATTCTATTGTTCCTTTCAAGTATCTGAAAAAAAATTTCATAGCAACAAGGTGTGTCTCTTTAGGATCTGCTTGATATCTTGCTATGATTCCAATTGCATTGGAAATATATGGTCTGGTGTGAGTTAGATATTATAGACCACCAATCATCGATTTGTACTTTGTCTGAAAAACACTTTGAGTCTCATCATTACTAGCCGATTTGTATCTAGTCACCATGGGTGTCTCAACAGGTTTACAATCTTCCATTCCAAAATTCTTCAACATTTCCTTAAGATACTTGGTTTGAGATATAAAAATTCCATTCTTACTCTGATTAATTTGCAAACCAAGAAACAATTTCATCTCACCAATCATTGAAATTTCAAATTCATTTTCCATTTCTTTAGAGAACTCCTTACTCATCTTATCATTGCCTCCAAAAATGATATCATCAACAAAAAATTCTAAGATTAAGATTCCATCTTCACCAATTCTTAAATATAAATTACTTTATGTATTACCTTTTCTGAAACCAAGATGAAGTAGATACTTGTCCGCTCTTGCATACCATGCTCTCGGTGCTTGTTTCAGTCCATACAATGCTTTCTTCAACTTACAAACCATGTCTTCATTTTCTATCAAAGGAAATCCATTAGGTTTCTCTATGTATACTTCTTCCAAATCTCCATTCAAGAATGTTGATTTCACATCCATCTGACATACTTTAAAGTCTTTATGTGCAACATAAGCAAGAAATAATCTCACAGCTTCTAGCCTAGCAACAGGAGAAAATGTTTCTTCAAAGTCTATGCCTTCTTGTTGCGATAGCATTTGCAAACCAGTCTAGCCTTATTTCTTACCATTGTTCCTTCCTCATCCATTTTTTTTTCTAAAAACCCATTTAGTTCCTATCACATTTTTGTTCTTAGGTCTTGGAACCAATTCCCAAGTATTATTTTTCTTTATATATTCAATTTCTACTTGCACAACTTTAGTCCAATATTCATCTCTACATGCTTCATTAGTAGTTTTCAGTTCAAATTGAGAAATCAAACAAATTTCATCTCTTACTTTATATCTAGTCATCATTCCTTTATTTTCACTACCAATGATTTGATCTTAAGGATGGTTCTTCTTAACATACCTCGAAGTCTTAGGAGTCTCAGTAAGCTCCATTAATTCATCTTCAATCTCATCATCAACTGTCAAAGGTTCTGCAGGCTCAGTAGTGTATCATCTTAAAATGGAAGCACTTCCATGTTAAGATAGTTTACCCCTCCTTAGGGGGTGTTTTGGTCCATCATCATGTTTTCCTTCTCATTTTTTCCCCTTCTGCATCTTTTGTGCCTGATTGGGCCTCTCCAGGGACTGTTTATCCCACATGGTACATTTTCCAGGGGTCCTGACCCCCTGGGTCAAGTTCAACCTCAACCTCGACCTAGGTAAAGTTCAACCTTGACCCTGACCTAGGTGAAGGTCAACCTCGACCTTGAACCAGGTCCCCCTTTTCAATTGGAAAGTTTGTCGGTTGCTGGGGGACACTCAAAATTTCATTTTCCTGCTTTCGGGTCGACTGTTTCGATTTCTGAAGTAATGAATCTTAAAATATATTTAATATGGGTCCACTTCTAGGGGTATAGGCCTAATTGGAATTTAATTCTCCTGTGCTAACCTCTCTACAAGTTTGTGCCCTAGATTTGTATATAAGGAATCTTTTCTCCTATCATTTTCTCTAAGACAAGAAGTAAGCTAAGATGGAAAAGAAGCAATATCATCTACTTGGAGACAAATACATTATTTTTTACTTTTAATCATCCACAGTTCTACATTCTTCTCAAGTTCTACATTGAAGATCAAGGATTCAAGCATTCAAGCCTTTGAAGGGACTTGGTTCAAGCATTCAAGATTCATCATTCAAACCCTAGATCTATCCATCATGGTGGTGTTGTTGGAAATAAGTTGAGTAGCTAAGAGGGGAGGGGTGAATCAGTTACCACAAAAACAAATTCAAGTCCCTTAGATGTCTTAAACAAATTTGTCATTGTTGATCGATTAACATAGATATTTCACTGTCACTCAGTTAACATAGTAAATCTTAAGATATTAACTATGATTATCTTTAGTAATTAATTGAAGAAACATAAACCATAAATAAAATGGAATGTACATAGATAACACCAAGATTTAACATGGAAAACCAATATGGGAAAAACCACCAATAGCAACTAGTCACTATTTTTCACTCTTATAAAGTGAGCCCTGTTAGGAGCCAACCTTGTTAAAGATTACAATAACACACTGTTAGGTGTGACCCTATTAGAGGATTTAATCACCTTGTAAGGAGTGGCCTTGTGAGAGGTCTTTAAACACGTCAATGTAGAAATGTCACCTTGTGAGAGGATTTACAAAAGATCATTAAGTCTACTCTATTAAGAGATTTTAATCACTGCTACTATTGTTAGAGAGTAACAATGGATTGACCTATTTTGATAAGAAACTATCTTTGCTGATTCAGATCTCTATTCTAGATTAAATACCTAATCTTTTTTGATCGGATATTCTATTTCAGTCCTCTGTATTCTTTCCTCAATCAGAATCCCATCTGATTTTTCCTTCACTCTTCATATCACACTTCACATGAAATTCCACATCACCACTCTATTCAATCCAAACTTTACCTTATATATATGTTAAGTCTTGTCAAGTTGGCCTTACTATCCTTCCAAATAAATAATAAAACTCATGTTTGTCAGATGTATATAACTAATTATCCATAAAATATAAGCCACTTTTAGTCGGCTGACATTAACTGTATTACTCGATCAACACTAAAATTATTCAACGCCTGACCAACACTGTAATGCCCGAGTGAACTCAGTTAGAACCAAAAATCACTTTTGTCATATTCAATGACTGAGAGATCTTGACAGACATTGACTGTGCTTGTATAGGATTAGACATTTATGTAAACATCACTATACTTGTGTAAACATCAATGACAATACACAATTGAATAATTGTCATCAACAATCTCCCTCTTTGGCATTGATGGCAATAGAACATGTCATAATACAAAGAATTATAGAGAAACAAACATAATAATGAAATTTTATTAATGTCCTTAGATTCATTTTGATTCTCATCCAATACTCCCTCAATCACTGAAATACAAATTTCTCCCTCTTACATTAATCTTTGTTTCTGATAAAGTTCTCTCCCGGTCATCAATCTCTCCATCAGTAATCTCTACTGACATACAATAATCTCTCCCTCCATCACTAATCATTATGACATACAGTAATCTCTCCCTCTTTGAAAACCAATGCCAAAGACACCAACTGACATATCCAATGAAATTGTAATGTACCTGTCTATACTGATTCATATGTAAGAAGATCTAAATATCTGCATCAACATGTTAAGTCTGTTCTGTAGCTAGGTTGATGCATCACTAAATTTTATTTTAGTGAGCCTTAGTTAGGGGAATCACCCATAGCTTTCCTCTAAGATACAAAAATGCATCCTTAGGTAGCGGTTTTTTAAATATGTCCAAAATTTGTTCTTTAGTATTCACATGTTCCAATCTAACTTCCTTGTCCTGAACCAATTCTCTCAAGAAATGACACTTTATTACAATATGTTTAGTCTTAGTATGCATCATAGGGTTTTTTGAAATGTTAATAGCACTAGTTTTGTCACAATATATAATAATAGGTACTTTGATTTCCACCTTCATACCTGACAACAATTGTTTGAACCAAATGATCTTTGAACAATTCACTGCTGCAGCAACATATTCTGCTTCTGCTGTAGATTGAGAAATGCAGTTATTCTTCTTTCTTTTCCAAGAGACTAACCTCTTTCCAATAAATAGTGCTCCACCACTTGTTCTCTTTCTGTCATCAACACTTCCTTCCCAATCAGCATCAGTAAAAGTCTTCATATCAAATTTTCCTCCTTTCTTATACCATAATCCATAATCTTCAGTACCCTTAAGATATCTCAGAATCCTTTTGATAGCCATCAAATTATTCTCTCAAGGATTAGCTGAAAACCTTGCAGCAATACCAACTGCTAATGCAATATCAGGTCTAGTGTGAACAACATATATAAGTTTGCTAATCATGGATCTGTATTTAGTTTGATTTACCTCCTTTGAATCATCATCCTTAGATAGCTTATGTCTAGTAGGCATAGGTGTTCCAACTGGTCTAGAATCTTCCATCCCAAATTTCTTCAGTATCTCTTTTATGTATTTAGACTAAGTAATGTAGATACCATCCTTCATCTGATAAACTTGTAAGCCAAAAAAGAATTTGATTTCACCAAACATAGACATCTCAAATTCCTTACTCATAGCTTATGAGAATGCTCTTCATAAGTCATCATATCCAGTAAACAATGTCATCAAACAATATTTCTGCTAATAGTATCTTGTTCTGAGGTCCTTCTTTGATGTACAGGCTACTGTTATCATTAGTTCTCTGAAATCCAATACTTATCAAGTAGCCATGTAGTCTTTCATACTAGGCTCTCAGATCTTGCTTCACTCCATACAATGCTTTGTGCAATTTTCAAACCATATTCCTTTTGTTAGGATCTACAAAGCCTTCAGTTTGCTCAATATAGACTTCCTCTTCTAGAATTCCATTCAAGAATGCAGATTTTACATCCATTTGATATACCTTGAATCCTTTATGTGCAACATATGAAAGAAGAGTTCTGACTCCTTCAAGTCTTGCAACATGAGAAAAAGTTTCTCCATATTCAATACCCTCTTCTTGAGCATATCCTTTACATACTAATCTAGCTTTGTTTCTGGAAACTTCACCTTTCTCATTCATCTTGTTTTTGAAAACCCACTTAGTACCAATCACATTCTTTTCTTTTGGTCTAGGTATACAAGTCCAAGTTTTGTTCTTTTTTATCTACTCAATTTATTCATTCATTGCTTCAATCCAATTCTCATCATTCAATGCATCTTTAACATTTCTAGGTTCAATTTCACTAAGTAAACATGTACCTTTTATTTTGTTCCTTGTCATTACACCTTATGTCTAATCTCCAATTATTTGTTCCGGTGCATGATGCCTTCTAACATATTTTGCAAGTACAAGATCCTTCCTCTTCGATTATGGGATTTCTCCACTATGTTCACCATGCTCAAATATTCTATCAAGTTCTTCTATCTAATACTCAAATTCCATTGTCTGGGACTCGGGTGTATCTGTCTGTGACTCAAGTACCTCTTTCTGTGACTTGAGTACCTCTATTTGCGACTTGGTTTCTTTAGTCTGAGACTCGGTTCCCTCTGTTTGTGACTCAATTTCTTTAGTTAGCATCACTAGTTGCACATGTTACAACAAGGTTTGTGCTGATGAATTAAGTGGTTTACATGATTGTTGTCCAATCACCATTGCCTATGTCTTAGGTATAGTATCAGGTTCATAATACACAAAGTTTCTATAGTCTTTAGGCTCTTTACTACTTTGTTCTTCATTTCTCTCTACAAACTATCGAACTTTACATGCACACTTTCTATGACTTTATGAGTAGTAAGATTTAAACATTTATATGCTTTTCTTTTTCTGGAGTAGCCTAGGAATATACCTTCATCACCTTTTACATTGAATTTTCCATTTCTTGTTTCCTTCAAGATGTAGCATTTACTTCCAAATACTTTGAAATAACGAACATTAGGTTTATAGCCATACCAGAATTCAAAAGGTGTCTTCTTAGTACCTTTCTTCAGTTGAAATCGGTTCAAGCTATGAATTGTAGTGCTAATGGATTCCTTCTAGTATTTGGTAGCAACATCCTTCTCAATCATCAAGGTTCTTGCACAATCCATAATGTATCTGTTCCTTCTTTCTGCAATACCATTCTGTTGTGGTGTACCTGGGGTAGATACTTTTCTTTTGATTCCTCTTTCATTGTAGAACTCATTGAATTAATTATAAATGAATTCTCCTCCTCTGTCAGATCTTAGACATTTAAGTTTCTTTCCTGTTTCTTTTTCAACTCTATCTAGGTACCATTTGAACTTCTGAAAAGCTTCTGATTTTTCTTTGAGAAACATAACAGTCATCATTTTGGAATGATCATCAAAAAATAGAATGAAGTACTTCTCACCTGTGTAACTTGTTGTTCCAATTTGTCCACATAAGTTAGTATGCACCAATTCCAAGACTTCTTATGTATTGTAGTTCTTTCTCTTGAAGCTTGTTTTGCCTGTCTTCCCAATTTGACATTGTTTTCATATTTCTAGTTTAGGTTTCTTCATAACATGAATACATCTTACTCTTCTGTTCTTACTTATGTTGATCAAGTTGTCAAAGTTCACATGACACAACCTTTTATGCAATAACCAGATTTCTTCTACTTGTGCAATAAAACATGAACTTTCATTGAGATCAAGATAAAATAGATTACCTTTTGTTTGCCTACTAGTTCCAACCAAGTTTCCTCTACCATCTAGGAGCTTGGCCTTTCCATTCATGAATTCTACCTTGAAACCAATGTTATTAAGTTATGCCACACTTAGTATATTATGCCTTAGTCCTTCAACCCAATAAGCATTATCGCATTTGATTCCTTCAGCAAGAGCAATACAACCTTTACCTTTCACATAGAAGGGTTCATCATTCCCAAAACTAACACTCCCACCACCATAGTGTTCAAGATGTTCAAATTTGGTTTTATCACCAGTCATGTGGTGAGAACAACCACTATCAATTATCCAGGACTCATTCTTACTAATATGAGAGTATAGTGCAGTCTTTTCATTGTCTTCATGATCTGACTCATCCTTAATAGCAATGTAAACCATTTCATCTTCATCTTTATCACTATCAGAATCTTTAGCAATATAACAATATTTCTTACCTTTGTCCTTGTAGCTTTTGTAGCTTTTGTAATCTTTCTTTCCTTTATATTTGTTGAAATTTCTCTCACCTCTGTCTTCCTTGTTCAGACACTCAGTAGCAATGTGGCCAACCTCATCACATGAAAATAAAATCAATGGTATTCTTCCTTTGTATTGTCCTTTTCCTTTTGCAATTGTCCTTACAAGTAACGCTTCAATGATTTATAGATCCTCATCATTAGAATCATCATCACTATCACTGTCAATCTATTTTCCCTTCATCTTTCCAAGGTTTAATTTAGCTTTGAATGCTGACTCAAGATTGCTAGGATTAGGAGAATAATTTTCAAAGTTATCCAACTCAAAAGCTGACAATCTTCCAATAAATCCATCTAGAGTTATGTCATTACTGCATCTCATCTCTTGAATATATGAAACTCTAATTGCATAGATAGGAAGTAAAGTTCTTAATACCTCGTTGACTACTATTTTTTCTTCGATTGTTCCACTAGCAGCTCTGGTTGCACTAACACTTTTCTTGATTCTTTCACTATACTTTGTAATGTTTTCTCCTTCTTTCATTTTCATCATATCAAATTGACCTCTGAGACTTTCTACTTTGGCTCTCTTTACATTTGCATCTCTTCCATAAATATCATGTAGTTTTTTCCACATATCAAAGGAAGTAGGGCAGTCCTTGACTTCATCAAATTCGGAATAGCTAAGTGTAGAGGCTATATCAATCATCATTATGTTATGATACTTCATTTTCACCATCTGATCCATAGACTTAGGTTCCACATACTTGTGATCTAGGAATTGCAAACCAGTATATCCAATAGTAGATAGATGTAGCCTCATCATATCTTTCCATGTAGAAAAGTTGTCCTTTTTTAGCTTAGGGATCTCCCTTCTATAAAACATCTCTGATCTTTAGCTTAGGCCTTTAAACCTTCCCTGTAAGCACTTGGTGCTCTGATACCAATTGTTGGAAATGAGTTGAGTAACTGAGAGGGGAGGGTGAATCAATTACCACAAAAACAAATCCAAGTCCCTTAGATGTCTTAAACAAAATTTTCACTGTTGTTCAATTAACATAGATATTTCATTGTCACTCGGTTAATATAGTAAATATTAAGATATTAACTGTGATGATCTTTAGTAATTAATTGAAGAAACATAAACCATAAAGAAAATGAAATGTACACAGATAACACCAAGATTTAATGTGGAAACCCAATATGGGAAAAAGAACCAATAACAACTAGTCACTATTTTCACTCTTTTGAAGTGAGCCCTGTTAGTAGACAACCCTGTTAAAGGTTACAATAACACACTATTAGGTGTGACCCTATTAGAGGATTTAATAACCCTATAAGGAGTGGCCTTGTGAGAGGTTTTTAAACACTTCAATGTAGAAATGTCACCTTGTGAGAGGATTTACAAAAGACTGTTAAGCCTACTCTGTTAAGAGATTTTAATCACTGCTACTATTGTTAGAGAGTAACAATGGATTGACCTATTTTGATAAGCAACTATCTTTGCTGATTCAGATCTCTATTTTGGATTAAATACTTGATCCTTACTGATTAGATATTCTATTTCAGTCCTATGTATTATGTCCTCAATCAGAATCCCATCTGATTTCGCCTTCACTCTTCATATCACACTTCACATGCAATTCCACATCACCACTCTATTCAATCCAAAGTTTACCTTATATATATATATATATATATATATATATATATATATATATGTTAAGCCTTGTCAAGTCAGCCTTAATATCCTTCAAAATAAATAATAAAACTCATGTCTGTCAGCTGCATATAACTAATTATCCATAAAATATAAGCCATTGTTTGTTGGTTGACACTAATTGTATTACTCGGTCAACACTAAAATTCTTCAATGTCCGACCAACACTGTAATGCCCGAGTGAACTCGGTTAGAACTAAAAATCACTTTGGTCATATTCAATGCCCAAGAGAACTCGGTAGACACTAGCTGTGCTCAGATAGGATTAGAAATTTGTGTAAACATCACTATACTTGTGTAAACATCAATGAAAATACACAATTGAATAATTATCATCAATAGGTGTGATCTTCCTTCAAGATCCTTTGTGCATCCTCAATATTCATTCATTCTTTTTTCAAGGTGGATTCCAAGCATACAATCACGGAGGTTTTGATTTACATTTATGATTTCTAATGTTGAGTCTAAGCTTTCATATTAACATACTTGTTTACATTTGAAATACAATTGCATATCTACTTGAGTATCATAGCTTCGTTGTTAGATTTACTTCTACTAATTGCTAGCCTTCTCCATTTCAATTATTGATTTCAAGGTTAATTTATAAATAATGGTTTGACTAAGACAAACCCCTCCCCCCAACAAAGAAAACCATTTTTCTTGCAGATATAGGTATAGGACAGAAAATTACAGGGAAGATTCATATACCCTTTTCAGCCAACTTTTGGGATCTGCAAACAGATTTTCTGTCAGAGCAGTGCAGGTAAAGGTAGACATTTTGGGGTACAATTGCGCCCCCGCATTTGGGTCAAGGTCAAAATTTCTCAAAAAAGGAAAATAATTTATGGGTCTTCTCTATCTCTGTGTTTCTGTTCCAGATCCGGTTGTAGAATTTCCTGAAACTCATTACAGACACCAGAAAATAGGTATTTCCAGATATGTTACCTTCCAAGATAAATGTTTCATTTCAATTAAGGTTTTAAGAAATTTAGATATATTGATTTACTTTATAATTAAGAAATTAAATCCCCCTTTCCCTCTTTATCCATAACTAGTTGATTCCTTTTTGCATTGATTGTCTCCTTTCGATTAATCAATTGGGATCTCCCTTACTTGGATTAGGAGGCCACAAATTTCCATCAACACACACATCATCCATATATATAAATATATATATATAAATATAAATATATATATAAATATATATATATATA
>MU226068.1:12425806-12445292 GCA_018584345.1 Thuja plicata | reverse complement strand
ACTTGAGTAGAACATTGATCAAATATGAATTAAACTATAGCTTCATGGAAAGGGCTTGCCTAGCAGTGGTATTTGCCTCTCAAAAGTTAAGACATTATATGTTGTTGCATAAAGTGAAGCTCATAGCAAAAATTGATCCCTTAAAATACTTACTTAGCAAAACAACTTTAACTGGAAGGATTGCAAAGTGGGTAATGGTGCTTAGTGAATTTGACATTGAATATGTTGATAGGAAAGCAATCAAAGGACAAGTTATTGCTAATCAATTTGCTGAATATCCTCAAGAATCTACACATCCTATTCAAGTGGAGTTTCTAGATTTTGAAATTGTTAATGTGGAAGCTAAGACATGGACTTTATACTTTGATGGATCTTACACCCAAAATGGTAGTGGAGCAGGCATTCTTTTGATTACACCACAAGGTTACACAATCCCAAAATCTTACAAGCTATTGTTCCCTTGCACCAATAACATAGCATAGTATGAATCTTTGGTCATAGGTATCAAGATGGCCTTGGAATGGAATGTCACATAATTACAAGTATATGGGGACTCTCAATTAGTCATCAATCAAGTTAATGATGAATATAATACCAAGGATGAAAAATTAATGCCTTACAAAAGATTGGTGGATGATTAGAAAAAGTACTTTGCTTTGATTACTTTTGAACAAATTCCAAGAGATAAGAATAGAGTAGCAGATGCAATGGCTACTTTGGCATCTTTGCTTCAAATGCCCGATCAAAATGAAAAGTATGAGTTCTTGGTGGAATAATTGGTTAAAACAGCATTTGACCTACTTGATACCAAAATTATTGCCCTTTTAAATGGACATGACTCACCATGGTATGTACCCATCTATGCCTACCTAAAAGAAAAAACCTTACCTATAGACCAAAAGAAAAATTTCATAAGACAAGTGGCTCATTATACCATCCTTTCTGACACATGATATCGTAAAGGTCTTGACAGAACGCTCCTTATATGTCTAGAGGAAGATGAATCAAAATTAGCTTTAAAATATGTCCATGAGGGGATTTGTGGGTCTTATTCGAGTGGTTTACACCTAGCTAAGAAAATCCTACGCATGGGGTACTTTTGGAAAACCTTAGAAAGAGATGCTTGTCAGTTTGTCAAAGTTTGTGCAAAATGTCAATACCATGGAGACATGATCCATGCACCAACACAGGAGTTACACCCTTTTGTCATACCATGACCATTCTATCAATGGGGCTTTGATTTGATTGGCATTATTTATCCACCTTCTTTGAATGGACACAAGTATATAATCACGACAACAGAGTACTTCACTAAATGAGTTGAGGTTGTCCCTTTAACAACTGCAACGGGAAAGAAAATTTCCATGTTTATCCTAAATCATATCATTTGCAGATATGGCATTCCTCATGCCATCATCACAGATAATGGAAAACAGTTTAAGAACAAAGATGTTGATGAACTTTGTGACACATTCCATATTACACATTACTCTTCATCCATTTACTATCCCCAAGGTAATGGACAAGCCAAAGCTACCAACAAGAACATCCTTAAAATCCTTAAGAGATCTGTTGGCAAGTTAGGAAAATATTGGCATCTTCAAATCAATCCAGCATTATGGACCTATAGGACCAGTATTTGCACCCTGACAGGAGCTACACCTTTTTATTTGGTTTATGGGGCCAAAGTTGTTCTACCTTTAGAAGTTAAAATACCATCCCTAAGAGTGTCATTGCATGGATTAATCACGGATGAGGATTATAGAGTTTCCTAACTTTAATAATTGGAAATGTTGGAGGAACATCAAACTCAAGCCTATGATCATTTGAAAGTGCATCATAATCAAATTTCAAGGAACTATAAAAAATATATTAATCCAAGAACCTTTCAAGTGGGAGATCTAGTATTGAGAGAAAATCCAAAAAATTAGGCTGACAAAGAAAAGAAAGGAAAGTGGGAATCAAATTGGCTCGGTCCTTTTGTCATTGTTTCTTCTTTTGAAACATGGACCTACAAATTGGCCGATTGTGATGGTGATGAATTGCAAGAACCTATCAATAGCATTCATCTTAAGAGGTTTCACACCTTATTAAGAGGAAAGAGTATAAGTTGAGAGTATTAGATGAGTCAGCATCACCTTTGTACATGGAAAAAGTCAAAAATACAAAAAAATGAGAAAAGATCAAAATACAAAAAAATCAGAAAGTTTAAAAGCCAAAAACATCAAAAAGAGAAAAATCAAAAACATTGAAAAAAGAAAAAAAAGTGCCTTGGTGAAAACCTAGCAATAGGCACCTTGGTAGAAAAAAAAGCAAAAAAAGAGAAAAAGAGCAATAATCCCAAGAGGTGAAAACCTAGAAACAGGCGCCTTTTGTACCTTAGGTCTTTCCTAGTCACATTTGTACATATTGTGTTTCATCATCTCATTTGTCTGTATCCTCATTGCATCCATCATTTGTGCATAGTCCTAATTAAGTCTCAGAGATGCATTTTTTCGCATTCTAGGTTCAGTTGCCCTAAGTTTCACATTGATCACATTTATCACTTGGGGGCACGCATCATAGATTTTTTTGGTACTAAACGGATTCAATAGTGCAACATCTTGGTCACACATCAGAAGCAGATTTTCAGATTTAGAAGAGAGATTTTTGGAACCTTTGATAGATATCATTATTCAATCCTAAACAGTTTGATCACATAACATGATCCTTGAGTTTCATTGACTTATTTTATCAGGATTAAAAATTGACACACCCTAAATGATCAGACTATCTATAATTTTTATTTGAAAATCTTGATACATTTCACAAACACTTGGAAATTTTTGATGAGTTTTTCATTGACCCTTTTTCGAGTCATGTTCCTTTTAGCTAATCGATGATGTTACGAATAGATTGGCGATGATGGAGACATGATGTTTTCTTAAGCTTCTATGTGACTGTCTTGAGGAAAAAAATTTAACTTGTGTGAATTAGTCTAACAAAATGGTCATCAAAGAACCATCGAAGACATTCATATAGGAAGGAGGGTTAACCTTTGTTTGTTCACGCAAAATGATACCTTGGCTATTTAGATTTTCAATATCTTAAATACCAACATCCACTTGCAACATTGAATCTGATCAAACCGGTATTCATACTCCCATAGTTGGTCATTCAACTAGTGAGGGTTGTACTTGGTTTCGCAGAAGGGGTTACCACATGAGATGAAAGTCATATTCATATTCTTATGGTCATAGTGGCACCTGTAAGGATTGTATCAACTCCTAGTTCCACAATGCTCAATGATGAAAATATATCTCTGTTTGCATTTCTTTCACAAACCTCAAGGACAATTAGTTGCATTGCATCTTCATGTTAGATTAATTGCATTTTCAAGTTAGATTAAAATGGATTTTATTTCTAGCACTTTTCCAAGTTCAAGGGGGGAATTAAAGTTGACAACACTTCATCAATTTAATGGTTTCAAATCATCAATATGAGATTATCTTTTGCATTCATAAATCATTAATCATTATTCATTATACATTCATATCAAGTGAAAAGAAAAGAAAAGAAACATTACTCATTAGTCATTAAATCCAAATCATTTAGAATTGCACATCATAAATTAAATTGCATACATCCAAAAAATCAAAAATATAGTTGCATTCATTTATCATTGCACTAAGTATTGCATCCATATCATTGCATTGCATAAATCCATACATCATGATTAAATCAGAAGATCATATAGAAATAAGTTTAATTAACATCATTTGCATCCATTTATCTATGTCCTACTCTAAGACATTGCATCCATAGCATAAATCAAAATAAATGCATCATAGAAGCATGTAGATATGCATAAAAGGAAATCTCATAACAACATCATCAAAAGAGGAATCAAAGATCATCATAGATAAATGTCCATGTTTATAAACAAATGTGTACATCAAAGGTACATCAATAAATGATCCATACATCAAAGTCCTGATCAAAAATACATATGATACATCATCAATGCAATATCAAGATATCATAGATCCCAATTTGTCTCATGACCCAGCAGGGGCACCTGATCTATCTCTAGCAATACCAGTACCTAAAACCCCTGCACCATCAGGATCTTTGTCACCTAATCTATCCTGTGTAGAAGGTGGTGCCTAACTAGTGCTCGCACTGGTAGGTAACTGCGCTAAAGTAGCCAAAAACTACTGCAACATAGTCGTCACCTGATCTAATCGACCATTAACTACAGTCATCCCTGCCTGTAAACCTTGAACATCCTGAACTAAGCCATCCATTATGGGAGGAACTGGAGGTACCTGTGATGCTAGAGGGCCTAAGGTTCCTAGGGCGCTAATGGAACCTATGGTATCACCGGTGCTATGCTACTCTATGGATCAACCTAAGGAATCTATCCCTGTAATGGAACCTGTCTAGCCACCTGGACTCATCTATGTCTCTGCCTAGCCCACTCTGCACCAACTCTGGTAGGAGCCTATCCCTGGGGTACCTATGCCTACGCTAATATCTATCTAGGCTACCTAAATCCACCACCTTGGCCTCTAACATGACCACCCCGCATCCAAGGTCCTACAGCTCTCTGTGCTTTAGGAGCCCTAGGTGCCCTCTGAACTCTCTATCTCTGAGGTCTCCTTCCATCGCCACCATCATCAGCATCATCTCCATCATCATCAAAAAGCTCATCCACATCAAGAATAGGCTCTGCTAGATCTGTAAATTTGACAAAGCGATGTTGAAAGAACCACTCTCGATACTCGACAAACATCCCCGCATTAGCTACATGCATCATCATATCCCACATAACATATCCTAGCTGATCAATCTGTAAACAAGCCAACTGATAGTCAACCTATGCTCCCCACATAGATCTCTCAGCCTATACTCTAGCATAAAGTGCCATACCTTGAGGCATGTCCTAAACCTGACCATACTGATGGAGCACTCTCCCGAAGCAAAATCTCTCGATATATAGTGGTGATCAATTGATCATCCACCGAGGAGAAAACATATATGGAAAGTCATCATCATCCTCTCACCACCTCTCGCAGAGAAGATATGGCCTCCATACGACCTGATCAATATCATCAATAGTGCATCGCCAAAACTCAACCTTTCCCAGATGATGCTAGACAACCATACCATCATACAAAAATGTATACGGATACCCTCGGGCCTGCACTCATGCTAAAACTGGTCTAGTGATAGGGATATGCTCCCAAGTCCACAATTATAACAAAACTGCACTTGCTGAAAGAGATGCACTGTGGCTATGTACAACCTCATGTAAATCATGATATAATTGGGCTAATACATAGGAACCCCAGTCAAATCTCCAAGGATGTGCAATCAAGTCCTCCAGTATTTGGCCCCATCCAACCGCAAAGCCATGACCTCTCCTATCTGGCAGTAGTAATCCTCCAATCACTGCTCCTAACAATGTTGGAAAAGTGGGAAATGAAGAAAAATGTGCCCAAGTAATACAATCATCAGCAATGTTGTTATCTCCAAACACCCGTCTACATACACTGTTATCATAAACTGAATCATAATATACCCTCTCTCCATAAGCTGAGATCCTCAGTAATCTATACACATCCTCAGGCGTGATAGTCATCTTGCCGAGGGGTAGATAGAATGTGTTATGATCAGAGTGCCATCACTCTGCCATAGCTTTCAAAAGACCTCAGTTTAGCTGAAACTAAGGGAGATCAAGAAGGAAACTGAGACCACATGTCTCGATAGTCCGTTGCTTAGGAGGCATGAACTTATCAACCAAATAAAAAATCTAAGACACGACACCCTATACCTGAAACTTGTGATGATGTTCCTACATTTTGAAACAAAGTGAATCATATTAGTCTTTCTATTGGTGGATCATTCTACATCAATCAAACACATTAAATCTATCCTTGCTCTATTTTGAGCGCATCAACATATTGTTCTTAACTTCTAGATCTTGAGACACATGGACAATTTGTAATCATTTTAATCAATCTGATTGGCATATCAAATATTCATCAATATGAATTTTCTAATACCCTAAACACTAAATGACATTATGGATGTATATTTTCTAGCTTGGAATTCAATTGAGTTATCCGAATGATCGATCAAAAGCATTTCATCTATTCTATCTCAAGTTTTCAAACTTTATGGTAGGCGACACTTTAATAAGTGTATGCAAATTTTTAAGCCCCATGGCGTTAAAAACCTTACATGTGACACTTTACACATCGGAGGTGGTGCTTTGCTTAATAGACGGCCTTTTAAAGTCCTACGCGACTTTTTAAGTTTCCTATGCGGCCTTTAAAATATAGGGTTTCGTAGGCGGTTTTAAAGCTAATTGGGTTGCATTTTTTCCCTAATTCTTAGGCAGCTATGGATTGCTCCTACGTGGCTCTTAAATGCATGGAGGTGGCTTTTCCCTACCCTAGGCAGCACTTTAACTATCCTACGTGGCATTTTGCAAAATTTCTATCTAGAAAGCATTAAAAACATGTAATAAATGCTATTTATTGAGCAATAAATGCACTAGGAAGGTTCAAACCACTCACCAGAGGCCCGTAGTCAGGAGGTCTTTGATATCAATGTTCTCACTCAAATAGATGCTCTCAAATAGGGACCACCATTGCTGTCAATCGTCACAAGATCAAAGAAAAATCTCAATAGTGAAAAGTGAAAATGAATAGTAAATTTGAGTTTTTCAACCTATTTAAGCTATTTTACCCTAATTTTGTGAGATTCTTGACCCAGTCAAACCAAATTTGCATATTTTATACACTTGGGCATTTGTTTGACATCTTTTCAGCATCATTGTTTATCAGAAGTGCAATCATCTTGGATCTATTCTACCAACAATGTTCATCAAAATTTTCACATCTGAGATCAATATGCTTTCATTTATGAGGGGGCATCATCATATCATCAAACTGGGTTTCTGCAGCATATCTTATATCAAATCTGGGGCATTAAAAATTCAAACTTTATCAGTGGGGCATTGCATCAAGTTTCGCATCAAAGTTTCAAATCAGAGTTTCAAATTAGGGTTTCATATCAGGGTTTCGCATCAAAGTTTCACATCAGAGTTTCACATCAAAGTTTTGTATCAAGTTTCATATTAGGGTTTCATATCAGAGTTTCATATCAGGTTTTCGTATCAGTCAATCAGCTCATCAGTATCAAATCAATGATCAAGACATCAAGTTTTCTTTGAATCAATGCGCTTCGCACATCAATTCAAAGAGGGTCATTTGTAGACACCTAAATTTGACCAAGTGTATCTTAAACATCAAATTTTTAAATCTCATCCAATTGCCCCAAATCTCATCAAAATGCATTAAAATGGATAAAATCAAATGGAAATTTATCAAGCAAAGTGGACAAAAATCAAATTAAATCAAAGGATTAAATAATCATGAAATCAAATAATTAAATTCAAGCCTAAAAGGGATTAATCAATATTATGCAATTGATTTTAATCAATTAATTGTATAGTTTAAATCAAAAAATCAAATCCAACCCATTCACCCTTACATGGCTAAATTAATTAAATGATTGAATTATATAATTCCTAATTTCTTTGAGAACAACCACTCAATTTTCCCTCCATTTGAAAACACCTCAAAGCTTTTTACTCAACCAAGGCTTGGTCATGATCTACTCACTCTACCCCCTACCCTTGGGAAATTGCTATAAATACAAGCCATTTTCTTTGTGTTTGGGATCCAAGAAATTCAAGAGCAAAGCATCCTTATTATAGGAATTTGGAAAGCATTTGAGAGCTTTTTATAGTATTTCAGCATTTGCATAGTATTTAGAACATCATTTTAGAAGCATTTATTGATTTCATAGCATGAACCACGAGCATTTTAATAGCAAGCACACATATCTTTGAGCATTTGAGCTAGATTAGAGCATGTTTATAATTTTCTTCTCATTCTAGGATTGTCCTTGAGAGAGATTAAGGCTGAGAGCTCTCTTAACAAAGCTTAGATAGAGAACCATGAGATGTCATGGGTTTAACTTCAATTCTTAGATTAAATAGCATTTTATTTCCATATATTTGTTGTTACTAATCCTTATTTCATGAAGGTGTAATCTCACACACACAAGAACATTTCCCATTAATGAATTTCAATTGATAACCTATGTCCACTAGCTACCCAACACTCAATAGATTATGATTAAGTCCATAAACAAGCAATACATTGTCAGTATTAGTCTTTCCATCTAGAGAAATAGATCCGAATCCAATTATAAGCTTAGGAGTATTGTCACCAAATCTAACAACACCACCATCATATCTTTTCAAACTCAAAAACTTATTTTTATCTCCAGTCATATGATGTGAACAACCACTATCTATAACCCATTCAAATTTCTTTTCAACACAAGATACTAAGGATTTTTATTCATGTATAGGTTCATCCTCCTTAATAGCAATAAATCCAATTTAATCATAATAAACATCATCATCAGATACGCCTTCACTAGCATAATAACATTCCTTGTATTTTTAATACTTTGATTTGTAAAACTGAGGTTTGTGTTTTGGAACCCTTGTAGGACATCGAGATGCAAAATGACCAATCTTGTTACATGAAAAACATTTCAAAGGTAACTTGCCTTCAAATTTACCCTTACCTCTCTTTTCTCTTCTAGAGATCAGAGCTATCACTTCATCTAGATTTCTTTCTTCCTCCTATATATGTTCCCATTCATCAGCATAGTCTCCAAGTTATTCTCTCAAGTCACCATTGATGGTGCTCGTAATTCTAGATAAGGTCTTTTTGTTTCTATGGATAGTCTCCTTGAATGTTGACTCTACTTTAGGTAAATAATCTCCCAGTTATGCAGCCTCAAAAGTAGTTATATTTCCAATCAACATCTCTCTAGTGAATTTTGGTGTCAAAGGTATAATCTCCTCTATAGCTTGTACTTTAGTTTTGTACATAGGTGTCAGAGATCTAAGTATCTTTGCAATCACTTCTTCGTCACTGTAAGTACCTCCAGAGTTTTTGATGCCAATAACCACTTCAGTAATTCTCTCTACATATGACCTAATGTTCTTATCATCTCTCATCTTCATTTATTCCATTTTTGTCTTCAATTTTTGTAGCTTTTCCTGTTTAGTAAACTTATCTCCTATTAACAATGCTTCCAATCTTGTCCAAATATCATGTACAGAATCCAAGTCTTTTACTTCTATGCATTCACCTTCAGAAAGTGCATTGATCAATGATTCCCTTGAAACCATATTACATAAAAATAGCTTCTTATAATCTTCATTATATTTCTCCAATTCATCCTCAGTCACTATCTTTTCCTTATTTTTCGTGATCATCCAATAGTCAATTCCCAAACATAGTTAATAAGTTCTCATCTTGTTCTTCCAACTGTCAAAGTTTTCAGGATCAAATTTTGGACTATCCTTCCTGTAGTAAGTCATATTTAGGATCACCTCAAGTTGTTAAGATTTCCCTCTAAGGACCAGGAGCTATGATACCAATTGTTAGGAATAACATTCCAAAAACACAACTAAGAGGGGGGTGAATCAGTTGTGATACAAAATATTAAACTTTAAACTTTATAAACCAAAACTTCAATGCAAATGATAGCATAGTAAATACTAGCACAATAACACAATACTTGTTGTTGAGGAAACCCTGTTAAAGCTAAGACCCTGGTGGTAATTAGCAACCACAAATGATGTACTGAGAGTATAGTATCCCTGTTAAAAGATTTATCCCTATTAGGAGCTTATTACAACATTACAGTACATAGTCCCTGTTAAAGGATAGACCCTGTTAGGATTCAAGAGTAACAATGGACTCAATGCCAAGGCACACTTCCAAAATAAGGTTAAAGACACCCTCAAGGATTAACAATCCAAACAAGTGTATATAGAGAATTTACACTCCAATGAACTGTCCGATAGCAACTATTTTTGTTTGGTCAGTTCCAATGAAGTACTACAATCACAAACTTTGCTTTACATCCAGTAGACAAAAAAGACTCACAGCTTCCACACTTCTATGTCTTCACAATTACCTTCTCATCATACATACATCTTTTCAAAAGAAAAGATCTCACATATATACCCTATTACAATAATTGATTAGGTCGTCCAATTAGGATTTCCCAATATACAAATAATTATTTATCTCCTTTCTAAGACACACAAGGTACCTAAAACAATTAAAATCAATTACAATACATCAGAAATACTCCAAGATCCGCAATCCACACTCACAATCCATAATACATGCTACATCTCTAAAGTCGCCCACCAAATGGGTCTCCTCCAGAATACACGCCACAATTGATGTCACCAACATGTCCATGACTATCGATCAACAAAGAAAATTCCTCAATGTGTCTTCTATCATCCCTTAAGCTCGCATCACCTAAATCATCTTTTCCTTTAAGATATACCCAAAATATAGAGACTTGCTCTATCAAACATCACTGTCACAGTCCAGAAACTAGTCTTCACTAAAACATCTATGACATCACCAATATGAAATATTAAGCCAAGAAACCTTAGGAATAAGGTCATCACACATTCTTATTCATATCCTTATCTTCAATCATTCTGATTCATCCGCACAGTGTTCGTACACTACTGTCAGTCAAATAACCAATTTGTTCATGCCACATAAACATATTATGACATCAGTTTAAGAACATGAATATCAACATCATCAGTAGTGCCCAAATATGATATAATCCAACAATAATTGTTAGGAATAACATGAAGTGACTCTATGCCCAATGGATATGCTAGTAACTAGTCTATTTTTGTTTAGTAGGCAAACACCTTTCTGAGGTCTCCAAAAATGTCACCTATTTTTTCACCTTAAGATCAAAACAGGCAGAGTTGATTGCATTTGGAAAAGTTGAGAAATAATGAATCTAGCACCCATCTTCAGGAGATGAATACACATCATCTACATGTTAGTGAAAAAAAGGAATCATCAAGCTCAAATGAAGAGAAACTTGTTTTTAAAATGTGTTTTCTCCATGTGCAAGTATATGTTCATTCATTAAAGATCAAAGGATAAAGATGTTAAACTGTCTTAGGGACATGACACCATGTCATGAAACCTTTCAGTTTAGGAGGACATTAGCTTAGAGTAGTTAAAGATAAGTTATGAAATATCGAAGGGATATTATATTTTGTAGTGAAACCTTCTGGTTTGGTGTGAGAGGCTAAAAGATCCCAATTTTATGATATCAGGGAATTAATGATATAGGTAATTCGGTGTTCTTGGTTAAACAAAAGATCAATTGGAGAGAAAAATCACACACGAGGGCAGACATACTAGTATAAGAAGTAAGTTTTTGCAGAAGGGATTTATCCCACATTGGCTCTATGGAGTGGTTTTTAGTTTCTTTTATATGTGAACTATCATTTAGTTAGTAACCAAAAGAACTTGCTTTTGGTTCACTCATGTGCGCATCGACAAGTCAGACGATGACATGGACGAGACAACAAGGTATATTTTTTGGGCCAATGTGCACAAAGAGGACACATGGAAGCTTCTCATGATCTTATGATTAGGATGAAAAGGGACAATGGTGCTTATCGTGAGAGTGGTAGATAGTTAAGAAAAGATTCCACGATCAAGAAATGACAATCATCGTGTGTTCATGAGATGTAATGGAAGTCGGTGGAGACATGCCACAAGTTGGAGACTAGCAATGCTCGCTAGCTCGCAATAGTTATAGGTTATGGTAGAAAAAATTTCATGAGCGCACCATAATAGTTAGTCATGAGGTTGTGAATTCATGAAGATGGTTAAGGAAAAGGTCATGATCAAGTGATAACCAGCCATTGTGAGGTTGCGAGGTGTGCAAGTGGTCAAGAGAACAAGATGTGATCTCATGAGGGAAGTAAGTTGCCAGGTCACGAGCTTAATTATTGGTTAAAAGATCAAAATGAGAGCTAGAAAATGAGTGCCATGTGTCATGTACTCATGAGATCATTCGGTATAAATATGGTTAAGAAATCAACTCAACATAGATTGATAATTATTTGAGAGGAGGCCTTGTCGAGTAAAGAGATAATATTGTTTAAAATGAGTTTCAAATTAGTCAAGGCATTGATTAAGGGTGATTATGAAATAAACACAGGCGATATACCTGCATACGGAGCAAAGATAACTCTAGAAAATCTTCAGAGGCATCAATTCCAAGTTCTCATAGTGAAACTATATACATATAAGTCAATTAGAGTTCATCGTGAGTTTGTTTGCAGCCAAGGAGGCATTTTTGTTTCTTTCATCAATGATGGGGCCGTTGTGGCCTATTTTTTAGCATTTTGAGTTCAGTTATACTCCAGTTCACCCTCCATTTTATGAGGATAACTCAGAGGGGATTTTCTTCAATTCATGGATACATTTTAACTTCAGTTGGTGTTACTCTCGAGTTAAACATTGCTTGGGAACTTTCTTAAGGCCGTTAGATTGTGATTTGTAGGATTGCGAGAGTTATCTTCAGTTTACCTTACAGTTCACTTTCTAGTAGATATATGCATGGATAAAAGATTAGTTGAGGAGGATTTTGAGGGTGTTAACTACCCAATTTTGGTAGTTCCACCTCTCCTTTGGCTACAATTTCACTTATGTTTGACCCTTCTTGGGTTTGGAGGTTTATATCTTCTTATTCTAATATATTTTTAGAGAGTTCTTTCTCCTTGCTTATTTTTGCACATTGCAAAATAAGGAATATTGATTGTACCTCATTATTTTAAGACTTTTGTAGCAGTGGGTTCCTTTGATATGATATAGTAAATATTGGTCCTTCTCTTATTTGCCATGTTCTTATGTTGGGTTCGTGAATTTGAGTTGATTTTTGTGGTTTTGGAAAAACCCTCTAATAATTTATTTTCAAGTATTCAATCTTGGAAAGTTATTATCATATTTCTAGTATTTTCATATTGTGTTATCAAAGTTTCAGTAATTTAGTTTGTGGATATCATCATCCCTTTTTGAGGAATTATAGCTTAACCTTAATTCAAATATGGTTTGTGAGTTTGATTTGTGACCTAAGATAGATATTTCAACATTATTGTGAATGTTTGTGTTGTTATAAGGGGTTTAAAATACACATTTTGATGAATCACCGTGTTAGACATAGATTTCAATTTTAGTATATTTCTCTCTTTTCCTAGGAAAGATAGATTTAGGTGATCAGTAGGGGAAGCTAAACCACAATCTGGAGATTTGTCTTCATTATAGATACACCCACATACTTGAAGGTATTTCTAAGTTTCACGGGGTTGCTAGGTCTCACACTTAGCATTTCGGATGCAACTCTCATGACAACAATGAGATCACTCCTATTGAAGGAGAATATTGTGAGTGAAGAATTTCCCATAGGAAAACATATCTATCACCAGTTGAATGATATGGACAACAAAATATATGTATGTAGAAAATATTCATTGAATTGCAGAAGTACCTCATTTCTAGGTACATAATCCTAGAAGACTATGTGGAAAAATACAAAGACAATATTACATTCTTAGTGGATGTAGACCATTAATTGTCAGAGTAATTCTTCCTAGGAAAGTCCAACTGAAATAATTTGGATATGAAATCACTATGGAAGAATGGGTTCTAAATGCGAAAGAACTTCTCAAATGCCCTGTAGATTAGAGAGAGGAAAAAATTGGCAAATATAAAGAGTTTATTGGAACTATTTCTTTGATAGGTACTACTTTAGAAGATCCTATCTTCAAAAAAGAAAAATTCCAAAAGGCTAGTGAGGCTCCCTCCACCTCTATATCAAAATAAAAGATGAATAAAATAGAAATTAAAAAGGAAATTATGGTTGTTATCGAGTTGTTATTGACTTAAATGATTATGAACCTATTAAGGAAGATACTGAGAAATGTTAATCAACTAATGGAAGTGATGAAGATCGAGTGATAATAGGTATACATATTTGTAGAAATGGTTAGATCAGTTTCTATTTTGTCATTGATGTCAAGTAATTGATTACCAACTTTTATTTGTTGGTCCCACTGAGTGGGGGGGGGGGGGATGAATCAGACAAATCAAAACTGAAACACTTAAAACTAAAGTCACTGATTCACTTGATAATGCTGAATATAGTAAATAACCAATTCACCAAATAACTCAATATCATAAGAAACAATACATATCATATATGTAAATCAATCATTCAAACTTAGCAACTTTAGATTAACCATGTAAACATCACATTTAACTCATTGACATAGGATTTAATGAGGAAACCCAATTTGGGAAAAACTTCTGTGAGAATCGTAACCCACAATAAAAATTGTACTCTTCTAAAGTATGTTCGGTTAAGAACTTATGATGTTAAAGATTACAAACACATTTTCTAAATGTGACCCTGTTAGGAATTTACCTTAGATGTTAAGATCTTCACCCTATTAGGAGTTTCCTTGTTAGAGGTCTTTAAACACTCTTTTGGAATGTCACCTAAGAGTAGGTTTTACAAATAGGACTGTTAAATCCACTCAATTAAGATATTTCTCTGCTACAAATATTAATAAGAAATATTAAACTTTCATCTATAAATATAGCAAGTACCTTATCTTGTGTCAGATCCTTTATTCTCATTTGAATACTGGCATCACATACTCCATTTATCTCTTTCTCAGACTACATATTCTTCAATCTCTTTTGTTCTTCTTAGTAAATGTTGTTCTTTCACTTCTTCTTCTTTATTCAATTTACCTGCACCATACACTCTGTGTATTTCTCATTCTTTATATAGACATACTTTTTCCTCTTAATCTCCTTAATTTTTTTTTCCTTAATTTGCATTTAGTTGTTCAATAATCTTCTTCATATTTCTCAACTCGGTAAACCATTTCATTTTTACCTTGGAACTTGTACTTTTCTTGGAACTTACATAATTATGTTTAACCGCTTGATCTTTGCCTTAGATCTTCTCATTGAATTTTCTCGTTTGTAGATCTTGTAACAAATTTCATTTAATTCATTTCCTCATCCAACTCATCATCGCTTCGCATTAAATTTGATCTTATCATCATTTAATATTAGTCTACTATACTTGGTAAAACTTTCTTTGCAACTCAGTAACTGACTCATTCACTGCTCAGTGTCTAACTCAAATTTGGTTCTCGGTGCTTAGTAACTGTAACCGACTCACATAACATTCTACTGATTGACTCAGTCTAGCTCGGTAAAGTAACTCTTTCAGTCAAAACTTATTTCATTTCAGTTCTCAACTTGATCATTCAAATGTACCGATTTGATAACATCAAATATATGATATAAAACAACTATATCATCATTACTTCATCATTTTATGATATGTATTTATCACCCATTTAACTTCTCCTCTTAAGATATGGTAATATAATAAAAATCAATTATTCAATTGCTTGACATCAATGACAAAGAAATAACCGATCTAACCATTTCTACAATCATGATACTCGGTATCACTTGGTCTTCATCATCTCCATTAGATATTCATTAGTTAATAAACAATCTCCCTCTTTCTCATTGATGGAAACCACTATAACAATGTTATAGCAATTGATGATGACAACTCTCAAATACATAACTATACTCCCTCTGAGTTGATATTTCTATTTCCACTTTGATATTTTTGATCTAAATCTCCCTCTTGGATAAATCTTCTATTTCTGTAACATACATTTTGAATCTCCCTCATGAGTAAATATTAGCAATTCATTCTCTCAATATCAATATCAATATCTCCCTTAAGATAAATGTCATCAATTCATTCTTCTCCCTCTTTGACAACAATGCCAAAAAGTCATACTCCTGAAAACTTGTTCCAGTAGTGGATTATACCTGACATGTACTTATAAAACATTACATACAAAAATATTTTCACAACTTCAGGAATCACCTAAAGTGTGTCATACTAACATCAATTAAGAAATAGATATTCTAATGAAATATAGAATTGATGCAGCATGCCTCATGCTCTTTAGTGAACATTGGGTAGGGGAAGAACCCCTAATTTACCTCTAAGATAATCAAAAGCATTTATAGGCAGTGGCTTTGTAAATATATCATCCAATTGTTCTTTTGAATTCACATATTCCAATTTCACATTCTTCTCTTGAACTTTTTCTCTCAAATAGTGATACTTGATAGAAATGTGCTTGGTCTTTGAATGCATAACCGGGTTCTTTGATATATTATTAGCACTTGTATTATCACAAAATAGTAATCGGATATGTGATATCTTCTTGCATACCTTCAATTAATTTCTTAATCCATAATATGTTTGATAATTCATAGGAGCGACAACATATTTTGCCTCGACAATAGACTGTGAAATACAACTTTGTTTCTTTCTCGACCATGTAACCAATCTTTCACCTAGAAAGAATGCGCCTCCACTAGTACTTTTTCTGTCATCAACATTTCTAGCCCAATTTGCATTAGTGTAGACTTGAAAATAAAAATTAGCTCCTTTTCTTTACAATAAACCAAACTCTTCTATGTCTTTTAGGTATCTCAAAATTCTCTTTGCTGCAAACATATGTGTTTCCTTTGGATTAGAAGGAAATCTCTCGACAATCCGAACAACGTATGCTATATTAGGTCTACTGTGAATAACAGACTGCAATTTACCAAGCATGGATTGATAAAGAGTGTTATCCACCTCTTTTGTTTCATCCTCTTTAGATAATTTACATCCAGTAACCATGGGTATTCCAATAGGTTTGAAATCCTCCATACCAAAATTTTAAGAATCTGTTTGATATACTTGGCTTGTGTAATATATATTCCTCTAGTAACTAGCTGTATCTATAGACCTATAAATAACTTAATCTCTCCAATCATTGACATCTCAAACTCTTTTCTCATTTCATCAATAAATCATTTACATAAAGTGTCATTGCCTCCAAAAATAATATCATCAACAAAAATTTCAGCAATCAAAACTTTATTATCACTATCACATTTTAAGTAAACATTACTGTTATCACTTCTTCTTTGAAATCATATTTTGATCAGATAAGAGTTCAATCTCTCATACCATGCTTGGGATGCTTGTTTCAAACCATATAAAGCTTTATGTAACTTAAATACCTTGTTCTTGTTTGGTTTCTCAATAAATCCTTCAGGTTTGATCAATGTAAACTTCTTCTTCAAGTATCACATTAAGAAATGCAGACTTAACATCCATCTAATATACCTTGAATCCTTTGTAAGAAGCATATGACAGAAGTATTCTAACTCCTTCCAGTCTAGCAACAGGTGCAAAAGTCTCACCATAGTCAATTCCTTCTTGTGCATAACCTTTGCAAACCAATCTATCATTATTTTTGCTAACTTCTCCATGCTCATTCAGTTTGTTTCTGAAAATACATTTAGTACCAATAACATTTTTTTCTTTGGGCCTGGGTACTAATGTCCATGTCTTGTTCTTCTCAATTTTATCATACTCTTCTTTCATTTCTTTCATCCAATCTTTATTATCTAGTGCATCCTTAACTTTCTTAGGCTAAAATATAGATATCAAACATGTATTGTCTCTTACCTTTCTTCTGGTCATCACTCCAGTGTCCTTATTTCTAGTAATCTTGCTCGGGGAATGGTACCTGTATAGTCAAAAAATGGAAGCACTTCCATAGGAGACTAGTTTAGCCTTTTGAGTGAGTGGTTTTGGGTCATGACAAGCACCTCTGAATGGGTTCCTGATCTTGACATGGCTTCCCCCCTGACCTGCCTTTCTAACCTCCATTTCCTAACCTAAATTCTGCATTCTGGGTCTCTGACCTGTGATCCTGGGATCTGGGGACAGGGTCAACCTCCTAGGATAGGGTTGACCTTGGCCCTACCCTAGGCCAGGGTCAACCTTAGCCTTGTCCTAGGACAGGGCCGACCTCGACCCTGTCCTAGGGTCCAAATCCTGGGAACTTTTGGTTTCCAGGATGTCAGTCTTTACAAAAAGTCTATTCCCGCTTTCGGGTTGGCTATTTCCAGTTCTGAATCGGTTGATTCCTAAATTATATTTAATATAGGTCTTCTCCTAGGGTTAAAGGCTTAAATGATGATTTAATTATCCTATGTAGGCCTCCTTAGAAGATTGTGCCCTAGTTTCATATAAAAGGGAGCTTTATCCTCTCATTTTCTCTAACCACGATCAAGCAATTGAAGTCTTCTAATCAAGCATCAAGCATCCTTATGAAGTTAAGTCCAAGCAAGATTTGAAGCAAGCATCCATCATTCTCAAGTATCCATTTGCATGAAGGAGATCCATCGGAGGCCATTGAAGGATTCAAGCCAAAAAAAGTGCCCTTTTGGTGATCTCTCCATCCATCTTCCTCCAAAGCCCTTGTCAAGTTCAAGAATCCATTCAAGACTTGGTGTTGGAGATCTACAATTGAGAGATTGAAGACATCCTTCCATTCTACATTTCATTTTTTGAAGCATACTTGTGGATCCACGAATTTAAATCTGCCACAAGGACATTACAAGCAAGGTGAATTTGATTTTTGCTTTGTTATTCTTTATGCAATTTTCAATTACATATATTAAGGTTAATTCCAAAACTAGGGTTTGACCAAGGTAAACCCCTTTCCCCCAAAAAACAATCAATTTTATTGTAGGTATGATTTCAGGACTGTAGATCCGAGGCCAGATCTAGATGCCCTTTTCAGATTTCTTTCAGACTATGCAAACAGGGACACTTTCGGAGTTGAGAAGATCAAGTTGGCCAAAGTGGTATAGGGTTGACCTTTTTCATAAGACAACATTAGAATGGAAAAATATTTCTGGGTTTTGTCCGTCTCTGTGTTCTGGTTTGGTATCAACTGTCAGCATCTCCTGAAACAGTCTACAGATCTCAGAAAACAACAATCTTTGATCTGCCATTTTGTAAGGTTGGTACTTTCTCCTATTCTTTTCAATTACTGTCATTAATCATATTAATCAAACAATTTATAGAATTTAAGATCCCCTTTCTTAGTCTCTTTCCAAATAGTGGATTCATTTGTGGATTAACCCTTTGGGGTTGATCAAAATTGGATCTCCTATTTGTGTATTTGAGGGTGAAAGAAAGGAGCATCTTATCTTCCCTTAATCATAATCACAATTGCAATATACAATCAATCAAATTCAAGTAAGTGTAAAGTAGGGTTAAGGAAATCAACAAAAATGACAATTAACAATTCAAACCCCCCTTAATCAAACTTTTTCATCTTTACATCTCCTAAACCCCATTTTCATATCTTTCATTTTGGTGAACCCGCGATAGACAACTCTTTCTTTTTTTGGTGTTAGATGTGCATTGTGTATGTTAGTTCTTACATGTTATTTCAAATTACATTTCAATTAGATAGATCTAAAATTTTGTATTAGTTCATTTGCATTATATTGGTGTATGAGCTTTACTACATCTAGTCCTACTTATAGTATCCCGGTTAGAAGAAGCCGTAGACTTATGGGTTCCTTTGATCCTGAGT
>MU226068.1:12379723-12392492 GCA_018584345.1 Thuja plicata | reverse complement strand
TATATATAATGTAAATCATGCATGAAATGTGTCTAAAGTTTCAATTTTCTTTTTGCATATTGTGTTTGAATTATAAACATGGGAAAAGTAATCTATAGAAATTCAAGATAATTTCTTAGCTACGAATTTTCTATGTAATTTTGTGCACAAAAGAAAAGAATTAATTATGACCTAATGCATTTCTTTCTTAATTAGAGAAAAAAAATATGTATCATAGAATAGGGCATCAATCCATTGTATACAACAACCAATGACGAATATATAATACCTATCTCCAAAAGATGTATATCAGATTTAAGAGAACATTATTAAAGCCTTAGCATGTTTAGCTCTAGCAATGGAATCGACTATGAATTTAATATGAGTGCACTAAAATGGTCCTTTTTAGTTGTTACTTTTTTGGCCCCCCAAAAGGATGTGCCAGATGTACTTAGTGAAAACCTGAAACTTTTCAAGAAACCTTTGCTAGGAAAGGATACATGTGTGTTAGAAATTCTTGAAAAGGAAAACAACCTACCTAATCTAACCTATATTCCTACTGACCTAAATGATAAAGCGACCCATTAACTAAACAATTAAAATAACTTCCTCTGCGACCCAATTTTTGGTATTTTACACAAGTTTTGCTTAAATTTTTTTAAGTACATTAGAAAAAATGGTATAGGTATTGATGAAAATATTCCTTCCAAATGGAAAGGGGGTGAATATAATTTATCTTCATGTTCTTAGATGAACATTAATAAGGGTTATTTTTTATTTTCTTTCTCTGTCAACTATTTGATAGGACATCCTCACATGGCCAAAGTGTGTTTTTCATTAGAACCATAACAAGCTCTTTCAACTTGCTCTTGTGTGGTGTAAATGTGGTATCAACCTAAAAATAACAAAAAAATACATAAACCATTAGCTTAGGGGTTAGAAATCATCAAGATTTTATTCTATTATTGTGCTAAAACCCCCCAAAATTGGCTTATCACTTCCTAGATGAATCGAGTTTGATTCTCAATAGATGCACATCATATTGACACAAGAATCAATGACTAGACAACTCCAAAATGGAATATTCAAAGGTGAGAATGATGTATGAACTTTCATACTTTTCTCCTCAAGACATTGAAATGATATGCCAAATACAACTAAGCTAAGGCATGACATAACATAAGATTAATCAAACAAGATGCAACAAACTGCTAAGAAGATGAAGCTAAGATTTAACCATCTAAGAGAAAAATGCAAATACTAAGCTAGCATGAAAATTCACTTCCATAAAATGAGTAAAACCTAGAATCAAAATGACATTATAATCCTACTTCAATAATTTTTCTCCTCTTTTCAACAAAGAGATCTATCCCTTTTATATAAACTTCCTCGAAATGGATGGTTTTGATTTGACCATGAAGGGTGGTTGAGATGCACTCTCCTTCAGTCCATGTGAATTCCATCCATGTGACAGAATATTGATTGGTAAAATTTGTCTTTGTTGAGGGAGGATGAGGAAGAACTTGGTAAAACCCTCTTAATCATCTTTTAATCAAGGATTAAGTGTGCACACCCATGTGTGAATGGGTTCTTTTAATAAAACTGTAAGAACTTTATTTAGGTGTGCAATGTATAGTGATTAATTGATTTTTCAAACTTAACTTAGGATTAAATTGATGTTTTTATTTAGGACTTTGATTTTAATTGTGTAAGGAGGATTATTAAAGTTTTCTTGCACAATTAAGGTTTAGTATTGAAGGCCTTTAGGTTTTAGGATTTTAAAGGCCAATTAATTAAATTAGGGGCTATAGGTTTACTAGGCCAATTTTAGGTGATTACATTTTCCCCTCTTTGAATTGATGTGTGAGGAGCGCGTTGATTCAAAGAACATCAGATGGTAGATCTAGAATCGATTCTAAATTTGATTGAATGAAAACCGATTTGAATATTGAAGATACCATCTCTAGACTTGATTGAGCGAAGAATCATAAAGAGATTGAAATATACCAACTCTAGACTTGATTGAACGAAAACTGATAACATCGAATCCAAAATTTATTGAATGAAGATCGATTTGAAGATTGAAGATACCAACTTTGGAATTGATTGAGAAAATAATGATAGAGAGATCAGTTCCAGAATTGATTAAGTGAAGACTGATGGTACAAATTTTGAGCTTGATTAAATGAAGATCGATAGGGATATCCAAATACTCAGCTTGATGTGAAGAGATGAAACTCAATATCCATCCCAAAGTAGATTAGATTGGTTTAACTAATTAATCAACCTGATGTGGTGTGATGAGATTGATTTCCATTTGATTGATTTCTCAAGATAATTAACTTAATATGGATCCTGATGAAGCCAATCACCTAATTAGGATAAGCTACTAGATTAATGTGATGTGATGAAATTCTTTGCCCCTAGAGATTCAATCAGGTTAGGTGTTTGTCCAAGTGACTTGATGTGAAGTGAAGAAATCACTTGCATAGAAAGAATCTCAATTTTGATACAGAGCTGAGATGCCCCTAGTAGTGAGGCTTGTGGATTAAAATTTGAATTGTTTATATATTGATGTTGCTCCCTCGGGATCGAAATGGAAATGTTGTTGGGTGGAAATCTTGGTTGTGACTAATTTGATTATTGGATTTAACTCAATTAGATTGAATCTTGATTCAAGGTCTTGTTGACTAGCTGCTACGTCTTTGACCAAGAGTTAACTATGGCTGACTGGATGAGCTGATTGCTCGGTCAGTTTTAACTGAGAAGACCCTGGTGCTCGGTAGAATTTCACCGAGAACTTTTTGCTAATCGATAGCTAAAAACCAAGTAGGAAAGTAAGATGGAATATCTTCTAGGAGATTCCAAATTATTTATAGTAAATTTATTATAGAATAGGCCACCAACCAGCTAAGGATGTCCAGATATACCATCCATGATGAAGCCTTTCTAGAAAAATTTAAGCACTGAGTGGGGAGACTTCACCCAGTGTCCAATCTAGGCCTTTGTCAAAAAATAGTAATTTTAGTAATGCTTTTGAATCCCAATCAAACGATCCTCTTTCCAAACCAACTCCTTTATTATCTAACCAATTAGCTAGTTCATTTTCCTCTCTGTAGTAATGTGAGATTTTGTATTCCTCAAAATTGGATAGTAAAATTCTTATCTCCTTAAGAATATATTAGATCTCCTAAATAGAGTAATTTCCAAAAATAATGGCTAATGTTATGATTTGAGAATTCCCTTCAATGTGAATTCTATGGATTTTGTTAGAAATGGCAAGGCCAATTCCTAGTTGTAAAGCTCTTGCTTTTGCAATATTATTAGAGCCAAAGGGAATATTTAAGCATGCCACCCTAATAACTTAGGAATTTGAATATCTTAAGACATAGCCTACCCCTGAAAGCCCTGGGTTTCCTTTTGAAGCCCTATCAAAATTAAGTTTGACAAAATCCTTATTAGGCGGATCCCACTTAACATATTTCCTTCTCTCCCTCTTAGTTTTCTTGCCAATTAGTACTCCTTTGAAGGGAATAACAATGAGTAGCCACAAATTCAACACCCTAGAATCTTGGGATGAGAATAGTGAAGAAATTGACTTAGATATAGAAGTAAAGCCATTAACCATTTCTAAGACTAACTTTTCTACAACCTCACAAACTTTCTTAACTGAGTATTTTTCCTTTTTGAAGATTCTCTTATTTTTTTCCCACCAAATGGTCGAGGTGACCACAACAAGGATCACCCTCCAAATTTGGGAAAAGAAGGATTATTTAAGGAGAAGGGGTCATTGTTCAAGGAGGCCCATTATCTCCTTCGGTAAGGGGCTATTCCAGCCCAGCTTCCCAAGGATCCAATACCAAATATCTTGGGAAAAAGGGTAGGTTACTAGAAGATGGTTTGAATCTTCCAGATGCATCCCACACATAACACATTGGAATATGCCAAAAATACCAAGTTTGAATAGGTGATCACTAGAAATATTTCTCTTAAGGATTTCCAACCATAGAAAAGAACCTTCTTTTGGTAAAATAGCAGGGTGCCAGAAAAAGGAAAAGATATGCCTTCTAGGATGGAGGTTTTCACTGGATAAAGAAAGGTAGTCAAGCTTAACTAAATATATGCCATTAGGGGCTAAATTATAGATCAACTTGTCACCATCCTGGTTGATGAAAAAGGGCCTTTGTTCAAAAATACTAACTAGGAAGTCAATCTGAGATTGAGAGAGGTGCAGCTGAGATGGATCTTTCTAGGCTACCCGAAGCCCATCATTTGAATTCGATAGAACAAAGTAATCTTTGACATAGATCCCCCAATGTTGTTGGAGAATATTTTTAGTTTCTAAAGAACAACCTGGGAAAGATGAAATGGGGAAGAATAACCTGTTTGTATTTGATGACAAAATTCCACGTTGTTGATCCCAGGGGAGAATTTTTCATTGTGAAAATCCTAGCAGGATCTTCCGAGTCCAGATACTTAGTCTTTATGATCTTATCCCATAGAGACTTTAGATTATCATACACCTGTAATCACATAAAAATGGTCATCTAAACCCTAGACCCCAATCACAATAATTAATCAAGAAACTCTAATCTTGATAAACCCTAAGTCCTAAATCAAACAAGAAATTCCTCAATCTATCAAATTCAAACTGATCTGACCTAAACCCTAGGTTCTAATCAATCATCTTAATTAATTAATTAACTAATTACTAAAAATTTAATACATTGGCAAATAAACCTTATGTTAATTATTTATTGATATTTATGATATGTTAATTAAATAAAATTACAAATTTGTCAATTAAATTTAAAAAAAAAAGAATTAAATTAATTAATAAAAAAAAATGTGCATTTAAAATCAATTAAATATTTAAAAATGCATATGACATCATCAAATCCAGTTAACTAATTATCAAATTGGAAACAATCCAGTTCCACTCAGTTAATTGATTCTCCACTATTTATAATTTTGGAAACAAAGGTGTTAACTGAAAATCAATTTGGAAGTTTCCAAAAAGACTGAATCTTACGACCAATCAAATTGCTTGCACATGGATTATGCTTCCTCAAATTGAATCTGAGCCACTCTTTTCTTTTGATCTCGACCGTTGATTTGAGAGAGATTTCTATAAAAGAGAACCTCATTTTCTTCACAAAGGATCCTAGTTTTTAGCTAATGTTATTATGCAGTTTTTATTTATTAAGCTTTCAAGCATTTTAGCATTTCATAGCTTTTTGATTGAATAATTGTTAGTTTACTTTCAATCATGAAAACCATAATCTAGAGTGCATTTCAATTTTGAGCTTTAAAAGGAATAAAAATATTTCAAAATGGTGTCATAAAATCAATCTAATTATCTTGGGATCAATCTTGCATATGCATCTTCATGTAGAATAATCATTTAGTTTCATTCAAAATCCTTCATTTACAACAGGTGTAATCACTATTTCTTGCAATGACCTTTGAGCAAGATTCAAACTCCTACCTACTAGAACGCAATAAATCGGTTTAGGTTAGTCATTTGTTTATTGTATTCAATTTAAGCTAACCATGCAATGATCTATTGAAGTGTATGTGTTTGTAGCTATAGGTACCCAAAATCATACATACAACACCTTCCAAGACAAATTAGCTCCTAAATTGATATTTCTCTCATACAGGATATGAAGGCCAACACCCCCACAATCCTTTAGTAAACATATATTGTCCCAAGATACTAGATAAATCTTAACTGAGTTATACTTATTGCCTTTCCAGATAAAATATTTAAGGTATTTCCTAATCTTTTCCATGACTGATCTAGGGGCCAGAAGAACTGACATAATGTAGTTTGGGATGGAGGAGAGGACTGATTTAACTAACAAAAATTTTCCCGCTAGAGAAATCGATCTTTCCTTCCATGAAGCAATCCGATCTATGATGGATTGAAAAATATTGTCCCAGAAGGAACCCTGGAAGAGGGGGATTCCAAGATACTTACAAGGGGTTTCATCAATTTCTAAACCAAGCAGGTTGTGGATGGTTGATTGAGATCGTCTTGGAAGGTTGAAGAAGAAAATCTTGGATTTCAACTTGTTAATTTTTTGGCATGAGATCGTCTTGGAAGGTTGAAGAAGAAAATCTTGGATTTCAACTTGTTAATTGTTAATCCTACAAGGTATCTTTAATGACCTTTGCCTCCTGAAAAGTGCCCATCCGATATAACAAAGAATCATTTGCAAATAAGGTGTGAGTAATAGAGAGCTGAGAGTGATGTAGAGGGATACCTTCTTAAAGACCCTGAGCATTTTTGTAAGAAATAAGTCTACTCAAACCTTCAACCATAATAATGAAAAGGAAGGGAGATAGTGAATTCCCCTATCTGATTCCTTGAGAAAAAGAGAAGAAACCATACGGGGGTCCATTTACTAGAACTGAGAATCTTGCCTCTTTAACACATGTCATGATCCACTTAATCCATTTGGGATAAAATCCTAACTTATGAATAACCTTTTTTAAAAAGGGCCAGCATACTCTTATTGAAGACAATTATTCAATTGTATATTTTCATTGATGTCACACAAATGTAATGATTTGATGTATTAACTGAGCTTTGTCAGTTAATGAAGGAAGTTCTGTACTAAATGATTTCACTCAAGAAATATAGTTAGTTTGATTTATGTCGAGTATCGGTTGGGCATCGAAGGATTACAATGTCAACCCAGTTATGCATTTAGTGTCAGCCGACTAATAGAAGTTTACACTTTATGTTTAATTAGTTAATTGCATCTAACAAGCTTAAGTTTTATTGTTTATTTGGAAGGGTATTCAAACTAAATTGAAAAGGCCTGTCATATATATACAAGGTAAATTTTGGATTGAATGATGAGAAAAGAAGATTTCTTTGATATGAAGAATGAAGGAAAAGTAAGAGGGAATTTTGATTAAGGACAGAATATCCTGACCGAGCTGCAAAATAATATTTGATTAGTAAGGATATAGTTAAAGCTAGAATAGAGATCTGAATCAGCAAAGATAGTTGCTTCTTCAATCAGGTCATACTCATTGTTACTCTCTAACAATTGTAGCATTGATCCAAATCTCTTTACAGAGTAGACTTAACAGTCTTTTCATAAATCCTCTCATAAGGTGGCATTTCTACATTGAAGTGTTTTAAGACCTATAACAAGGCCACTCCTAACAGGGTGATTAAATCCTCTAATAGGGTCACACCTTACAGTTTTTTTTGTAACCTTTAATAGGGTTGGATCCTAACAAGGCTTACTTTAGAAGAGTGAAAAAAAGTAACTAGTTGCAATTGGTGGTTTTCCCAAATTGGGTTCCCACGGTAAATATTGGTGTCATCTTTGTACATGTTATTTGTTTTATGCTTTATGCTTCTGCACTTAATCACTAAAGGATAATTACATTTAATATCTTAAGACTTCTTTGTTAACTGAGTGACAACAAAATATCTTTGTTAACCGAGTAACAATGATAAGCTTGTTTAAGACATCTAAGGGACTTGGATTTGTTTTTGTGGTAACTGATTCACCCCTCCTCTCTCAGTTACTCAACTCATTTCCAATAACTCTATATTAGGCCTTCATCATGTCCAATTTTAGATTCATAGACTGAATACCCTGGGATTTAATAGAGTGAAGGACCTCGTGGGAAATGAGGGAACCATAAACTATGTCTTTCCTTGACACAAAACCTCCTTGTTGATCATAAATAATCATTGGGATGATTTTCCCCAACCTGAGTGAAATAGATTTCATGATAATCTTGTAAATGGTATTACACAAATATATTTGCCTATAATTTGCAAAGGAGGAGGAGTTAGAGCCCTCAGGAATCAAGGTGATGAAAGTATTATTGAAGGGTATAAACATACATTCATGTCTTCTAGACTCCTCAACCGCTGCCAGGATGTCATCCCCCATGAAATCCCAACACTTCTGAAAAAAATAAAGGAGTCAGGCCATCTGGACTAGGAGACTTATCATCTTCCATGGAAAACACCGAGGCCTTAACCTTGTCTAAAGAGAAGATCTAAAGAAAAAAGTTATTATCATCCTCACATACGAAAGATGGGATAAAATCCAGAGAATCAGGAAGGATAGGAGGATCACCCTATTGAGTGAGTAGTTCTTGGAAAAAATGGATTGCTTCTAATTGGACGTCATTGTCTAATGTGAGGACATTGTCACTGGTTTCTTTAATTTGAAAAATAGCATTCTTTGATGACATGTAACTGATTGAATTTTTGAAGATGTTAATTTGATGTTCATGCAAGACATTAAATCAGTTAATGTATTGTATTTTCATTGATGTCAACTTGATATAATCTATATGGTCATTATAATACTGCCAAAGACTTCAAAGAATCAATGAATCAAAGGCTATGCTATCAGTGATGCATATAAGTCAAGTATTCACTAAGTGACTGCATACACCGATGGAGTGCACCCAACAGTCAAAGTAAAAGAAAAAAGTTACAGTGTTGCTCGATGAGGAAATGCACAACATTACCGACGAGTAGAGTTACAGTGTTTCCCGATGAGCAAAACATAGAGTAACCCGACAGACAGAATTTCAGAGTTGCCCAACGGAAAAGACAAGGATAGAGATCCCGATGACAACTAAAGTCACACCAATGGAACAGTCAATTGTCACCGATGAATAACTGAAGTGTTGACTGATAGAACAGAGAGTTCAAAAAATGACAAAATGCTTAGCTGTCAAGAAGCTAAAGATAGAGTTAACAGATACTTATCATTGTTTTAATCATCCAGATAAAGCTGGAGATAAGTAATTGATTTAAAGCTGCTTTTTCTCGTTGGAAAGAAGATCTCTACAAGATCATACTAGATATTTTCTTTAAATCTGTTGGCAAAGATTGTTGAACATGCCAAGATCAAGAAAGTCAAGAAAAGAGGAAATCATGTCTATAAGAGACAAACTCAATTCATTAGGAATTGTGTGTGTGTGCTGAACAAGAGAAGAGGAAAGATGCTAAAGAAAATCTAAAGGAGAAGAAAGTCTTCATTTTAGTCCTCATCAACAAGCTAAAGGAAGAGCTATATTCTATATACATCGACAAACAGTGAGACAAACATCACAGAGTAGAACAAGTGTGGAGCAAAGGTATATATTTGATTATATTGATCAGTGAAGTAATGAACCTACAATAGATCTAAAAATCTGCAATTGAGTTGTATGCATGAACAAATCACTAGTGTTTCAGTTTGACCATTGAAGCATATAAGTCTCTTAACCGAGAAGGACTTAAAATTATTTTTCAATTGAGATACATCCCAAGGAGTATCAAAAAGTTTGATCACAAAAGTAGCATTGGATATGCCCGATACCTATTGACATGCCAAGTGACTGTTTGATCAAGGATGGTAGCATTAGATGCCAGATACTAGTTGACAAACTATTTCTAAATCATCTAACAAGGTCACACCTAACAGTGTGTTTGTAACCTTTAACAAGGTTGGCTCTTAACAGGGCTCACTTCAAAAGATTGAAAATTTGGGTTACCGGTCCTAGTGGTTTTTTCCCTTAACAGGGTTTTCACGTTAAAAATCCATGTGTTATGTGTGTATGATTCATTTCTTTACTATCTTGTATCTCACATAGTTGACTCTGGATTGATCAGTATACTCTACATATTTACTATGTTTCAATAAATAGATGACTGCTTATCAGAAAACATATAGAAGAAGGTTTAACAAAGCAATCTGACAAGTAGTAAATTGATATAATTATTTCATGCCATACATCTTGTAGGAAAGAAGATAACTTGAGACATAATTTGTGATTATAAGTTTGAAGGGTTGATTTAAGGATTAATTGTTTGAGGCTATTGATTCACCCCCCCTCTCAGTTATTACTAACAATTGGTATCAGAGCTTGTTTTCTTAGAAAGGAAGGTTTCAAGACCTAAGCTAAAGATCATGAGATGAATAGACAAGATGTGACCAAGTTGAACAAAGATAATTTTGCTTCATGGCAGAGCAGAATAAGACTCCACTTATCAGGTATTGGTAATGATGTTACACAATACTTAGATATTGAATATGTGTTGCCCACAGGAGCACCAATAGTTGAACAAATGAGAGAGAAGCATGAACATAATGGCATGATGATAGAACTTGCTTCCTCACTCTCTAATGCTGAATTTGAATATGTCAAAGCCTACAAAATTGCAAAGTAGATGTGGGACAAATTGAAGCTTGTACATGGTGGTGACAAGAATGTTTTGAGAGCCAAGGCAGAAAGCCTTAGAGGAAATTTTGATGATCTCAAAATGAAATAAGGTGAAAATGTCACTCAGTACAACACAAGAATCAAAGAGGTATTTAATGCTATCTGAGGAGTTCAAGGTGTACTAGAAGAAGATATAGTGGTAAGTAAAATTATAAGAACCTTACTGCCTACTTATGCTATTAGAGTATCTACCATTCAAGAAATGAGAGTAGTAGTAAATAGAAATGTTACTCTAGATAGTTTAATTGGAAGACTGATTTCATTTGAGATGAACAACTTTGATAATAGTGTCTTACCAAACATAGAGTCTGCATTCAAGTCTTCTGTGAGAATAAGTAAATCAAGTCATAAAAACACTATGAGAGAAGATAGTGATAGTGAAAGTGAATAAGATGATCTTGATGAAAATCAAGCACTTATGGCTAGAAGAATGCAAAGAGGCAAAGGTAAATACAAAGGTAAATTATCACTTGTTTGTTTTAATTGCAAAGAGCTTGGACACTTTGCTGCAAGGTGTACTAACAGAAGAAAAGATGACAAAAGTAATGACAGATCATTTGAAAAGAAGTCTGAAAGACATTATTACAGAAGCTACTAACAATCAGAAAGAAGAGATATCTGAGACTATAAGGACAAAGAAAAGAAAGCTAGTTACCTAGCAAAATGCAAGGATGATGATACTGACACCGAATCTAATGAAGTCATCGAGATGGTGTTTGTGGCTGTAAAGGATGATTCAGATGATGATGAAGAAAGGTATGTAGAAATAGATCTCATATCTAAGGTTAGCAAAAATGATGTTTGGATCATAGATATTGGCTACACTCACCATATGATCGGTGATAAGAAAAAGTTTGAGACTTTTGAATAATATAAAGGTGGTTCAGTAAGAATGGGTAATGACACACCTTGTCCAGTTGAAGGTAGAGGAATCATAATTTTGAATAACCAGATAAAATTTGAAAATTCTTATTGGTTAAATGGATTGAACTATAATCTATTGAGTGTTTCTCAGTTGAATAATTTAGGTCATAGAGTAGCGTTTGAAAATAAGAAGGCAAAGATCTTCAATAAATCAAGAAATCTGATTGGTACTGGTGAGCAGACAAAAGGTAACTTATTCTATATGATTGATACTAACTCCACTTGTTTGATTACTAAAAATGAAGACATATGGCTGTGGCACAAAAGATTGTGTCATGTGAATTTTGACATGATAAATATTAGCAAAAAGAGAAATATCAGAGGCTTACTGACGATGATCAAGCCCGACAACATCATGTGTAAGAATTGTCAAAAAGGTAAAATGATAAAGTCTAGTTTTAAAAGCAAAACCCATAAATCCAATTCAATTATAGAATTAGTCCATACTAATTTATGTGGACCTATGAGGACAAAGAGCTATTATGGTGATAGGTATTTTATTCTCTTTGTTGATGATTACTCTAGAATGATGACAGTCATGTTTCTAAAAGATAAATCAGAAGCATTTAAGATGTTTAAATGGTACAAAGAAATGGTTGAGAAGCAAAGTGGTAAGGAGTTAAAATTCTTAAGATTAGATAGAGGAGGGGAATTTATTTGAGATGAATTCACTAACTTTTGTAATGAGCATGGAATCAAAAGACAGGTCTCTTCACCAAGAACACCACATCAGAATGGAATTGTTGAAAGAAGGAATAGATCCATAGTTGATTGTGAAAGGACACTGATGATAGAGAAAGGCATCACCCAAATATTCTAGAGGGAAGATTTCAGTACTATTGTTTACTCATTGAATATAGTACAATAAAAGAAAGACACCAAAAAGACACCTTGTGAGCTATGGTATAGATACACACCCAATGTAAGTTATTTCAAAAAATTTAGCAGTCAATGTTATATCTTAAAAGATGATAGAAATGGAAAACTTGACTCCAGCGGTGATGAAGGAATCTTTCTAGGGTATTCTACCAAGAGCAAGGCTTATAAATGTCTAAGTAAAGCCTCTAAAAAAATTGTTGAAAGTACAAATGTAAAGATAGATGAATTTGTAGAGAAAAATGAAAAGGAAAGCACTAAAGAACCAAAGGACTACAATAAGCTCACTTACAATGAGGAACTTGACACTCTACCTAACCAACAATATAGAGCTCCCAAGCAATAGATCATTGCACCCGAGCATCAGGCTACAAATATCAACGATCAAAATATTGCTCAAGATGATGCACAAATTTATGGAGAACAAATTGAAGAACAAAATGATGATCAAGCTGATAGAGAAAGAGCTAAACCTGTACTTGCAAGATATGTCAGAAGGAACCATCCATAAGACCATATCACAGGAGATAAGAAGGCTGGTATGAGAATTAGAAGTAAGTCTCTAAATACAAGATGTCGTATTTGTGATTATGAGCCCAAATATGTCAATGCTGCACTAGATAATGATGAATGGATAAGTGCTATGAATGAAGAGATTGAACAGATAGAGAAAAATAAGACATGGACACTTGTATCAAGACCAGATGACAAGAATGTCATTGGTACAAAA
>MU226068.1:12363686-12379541 GCA_018584345.1 Thuja plicata | reverse complement strand
AGGTATATCAAATGGATGTCAAGTTTGCATTCCTGAATGGAATACTTGAAGAAGAGGTATACATTGAACAACCATAAGGGTTTGTTGATCCAGACAAGAGGGACATGGTATGTAGACTTCACAAAGCCTTGTATGGATTGAAACAAGCACCCTAAGCTTAGTATGAAAGACTTCATTCCTATCTTATAAGTATTGGATTTGTAAGGACTAGTGAAAACAGTAATCTTTACTTGAAGGAAGATACTAATGCTAACATTTTAATTGTTGAGATATTTTTTGATGACATCATATTTGGAGGCAATGATATGCTATGAAAATCATTTGCAAATGAGATGAGCAAAGAGTTTGAGATGTCTATGTTAGGAGAGATCAAGTTCTTTCTTGGTATGTAGATCATGCAACAAGATGAAGGTATTTTCATTATACAATCCAAGTACATCAAAGAAGTACTAAAAATATTCAAGATGGAAGAATCCAAACCAGTTGGAACACTGATGGAAACTGGATGTAAGCTGACAAAGGAGGATAAGTCATCAGAGGTAAATAAGACTTTGTACAGATCAATGATTGGAAAACTCATGTATGGTGTACATACCAAACCAGATATTGCACATGTAGTAGGGATAGTTGCTAGATTCTTTGCTAATCCCAAAGAGTTACATATGACTGATGTGAAAAGAATTCTAATATATCTGAAGAATACCAAGGAATATGGCTTATGGTATAGAAGATAAGGCAAATTTGCACTTAAGGTCTTTACCAACACTGATTGGGCTGGGAATATTGATGAATAGAAGAGAACAACTGGAGGAGCATTCTTCATGGGTGACAGAATTGTCACATGGATCAGTAAGAAACAAGGATGCATCTCACAATCTACTATAGAGGCAGAGTATGTTGTTTCTGCTGCAAACTGCTCAAATATTGCACGGATCAAACAGTTACTGGAAGGTATGCATATGAAAATTTTGGAGCCAGTAGTTATCTATTGTGATAATACAAGTACAATAAACATTTCCAAGAATCTAGTCATGCATGCTAAAAAAGCATATTGCCATCAAGTATCATTATTTAAGAGAACAAGTTCAGGAAAAGGAGGTTATACTTGAGTATGTGCAATCAAAGGAACAATTGGTCGATATCTTCACCAAGCCACTGCCCAAGGATGCATTTGAGTACTTGAGAAAGAGACTAGGGGTTAGACCCTTCTCTACTGCTCAGTAAGCTGACTAGAAGGCTGCATCAACTTACACATTATCAGAATATCATTCATGTTGATGCAAGCTGAAAGATGGACTTCAAAGATAAATCTATACACAACAAAGTATTTATCTACTCTGAGCAATAGAGGTATTACCGATGAATTGGGAAATTTAAGGAATATATTATGGATAAAAAGGATCCACTTGATATAATTGTCAAAAGCTTGTTTGAAAAGATAAGATGTTTGGAATTAATGTCAAAGGGAGAGAAATATCTCATTATCATACTGATAAAGGGAGAGAGTTTATCCATTATCATCCCAGGAAGAGGTCATATCCATCAAAGAGAAGTAACCAGAAAGGGAGAGAAAACATAAAAAAAAAGGAGAACAGTCAAAGGAAGAGAGTTTGACATAGAAGGAGAACACATCACATCAGAGAAAGAAAGATTCTACATCCATCCAGTAAAGGGATTGAAGACAGAGAGAAAGCTGCAAGAATCAAATCAAAGCTATTTGAGCTTACCGGTAGCCATACATTTGTAAGAGTTACATTAGGATAGCTTGATGAAATTGTATATTTCATATTGTATTAGCAATAGTATATTATGATAATGTAGCATGTTGCCATCAATGCCAAAGGGAGAGATTGATGACATGTAACTGATTGAATGTTTGAAGATGTTAAGTTGATGTTCATGCAAGACATTAAATTAGTTAATGTATTGTATTGTCATTGATGTCAACTTGATATAATTTGTATGGTCATTATAATACTACCAAAGACTTCAAAGAACCGATGAATCAAAGGCTATGCTATCAGTGATGCATATAAGTCAAGTATTCACTAAGTGACTGCATACACCGATGGAGTGCACCCAATGGTCAGAGTAAAATAACAAAGTCATAGTGTTTCCCAACGAGGAAATGCACATCATTACCAATGAGCATCGTTACAGTGTTTCCCGACGAGAAAAACATAGAGTAACCTGACGAACAAAATTTCAGTGTTGCCCGATGAAAAAGACAAGGACAGAGATCCCAATGACAACTGAAGTCACAATGATAGAATAGTCAGTTGTCACCGATGAATAACTGAAGTGTTGACTGATAGAACATAAAGTTCATAAAATGACAAAATGTTTAGCTATCAAGAAGCTAAAGATGGAGTTAACGGATACTTATCATTGTTTTAATCATCCAGATAAAGTTGGAGATAAGTAATTGATTTAAAGTTGCTTTGTCTAGTTGGCAAGAAGATCTCTACAATATTAGACTAGAGATTTTCTTTAAATCTGTTGGCAAAGATTGTTGAACACGCCAAGATCAAGAAAGCCAAGAAAAGATGAAATCGTGTCTATAAGAGACAAACTCAATTCATTATGAATTGTGTGTGTGGGGTGAACAAAAGAGGAAAGATGCTAAAGAAAATCTGAAGGAGAAGAAAGTCTTCATTTCAATCATGATCAACAAGCTAAAGGAAGAGATAGATTCTGTAGACACCAACGAACAGTGAGACAAGCATCACAGAGCAGAACGAGTGTGGAGAAAAGGTATATATTTAATTATATTGATGAGTGAAGTAATGGACCTACAATAGATTTGAAAATCTATAATTGAGTTGTATGCATGAACAGATCACTAGTGTTTCAATTTGACCATTGAAGCATATTAGCCTCTTAACTGAGAAGGATTTAAAAGTCTTTTTAAATTGAAATACATCTTTAGGAGTATCAAAATTTTTGATCAAAAAAGTAGCATTGGATATGCCCGATACCTATTGGCAGGCCAAGTGAGTGTTTGATTAAGGATGGTAGCATTATATGCCAGATAATAGTTGACAAACTATTTCTAAATCCTCTAACAAGGTCACACCTAACAATGTGTTTGTAACCTTTAAGAGGGTTGGCTCTTAACATGGCTCACTTCAAAAGAGTGAAATTTCGGGGTACCGATCCCAGTGGCTTTTTCCCTTAACAGGGTTTCCACGTTAAAAATCTGTGTTATGTGTGTATGATTCATTTCTTTACTATTTTTTATCTTACATAGTTGATTTTGGATTGATCGGTATACTCTGCATATTTACTGTGTTTTAGTAAATAGATGACTTCTTATCAAAAAACATACAAAAGAAGGTTTAACAAAGCAATCTGACAAGTAGTAAACTAATATAAGTATTTAATGGCATACATCTTGTAGGACAGAAGATAACTTGAGACTTAATTTGTGGTTATAAGTTTGAAGGGTTGATTTAAGGATTAATTTTTTGAGGCCATTGATTCACCCCCCCCCCCTCTCAGTTATTGCTAACATTCTTTTGTCTCTTGATTTTGGCTAAAGCATGGAAAAAACTGGTANGATTAATTTTTTGAGGCCATTGATTCCCCCCCCCCCCCTCTCAGTTATTGCTAACATTCTTTTGTCTCTTGATTTTGGCTAAAGCATGGAAAAAACTGGTATTACGATCCCCTTCTCTGATCCATAGCTCTCTAGACCATTGTCTCTAATAGGTCTCCTCTCTAAGAATTATTTCCTCCCTTCTTCCATGTAGATCCTTCTCAATATCATAGACCTGTTGAGATAGACCATTTTTAAGGACATGGTCATTCCAATCTTCCAGTTTCCTTTGGAGGTTCATCTTATCTTTGAAACTATTTCCAAAACTGGAAAAGTTCCATAATCTTGGCTTTCATGTAGGCCAATTTCTTATGTAGATGGAACATCATGAAACCTTCGCTAGGGGGCACTTTGACCACCATTGAAGAATGAAAAATAGAAAATATTTGTCTCTAAACCACATAAGTTCTACTTTAAAATATGACTTAGGCTTAAAAGAGTTAGCTTCCAGTGTTATCTGTAAGCTAACCTCAAAGTGATCTGAGCTTGTTAAGGTGGGTATACTAGAGGTAAAAAAACCATGCTCGAGGATCCAAGTTAGGTTAAGAAATAACCTATCCAATCTGACCCCTATATGTTGTGATCCCTTTCTCCTATTCGTCCATGTTATCCTACCATTGATTGGGATGCAGTCAAAAAGAGAATTACCTTCAAAAAAGTTACGAAAATCCTAGGTAACCTGACTAGAGGGATCCACACCCCCCACCTTATTTGTACTTCCCAATGTAGCATTTAAATTATCCCCTAAAATGACCTTAGAGTCCCCAAGGTTAAATAGGACTTGAGAAAGGGTAGTCCATAATCTTTTTTTACTGATAATCAAGGTCGGGCCATATATATTGGCCAAATAAAAGGAGACTGCAATGACCAACACTTCAACAAGAAGCCAATTGGTGTTAAACAAGATCAAATCTACTTTGCACTTAAGGGGGCTCCACAAGATCATAGAACCTCTTGAGGCCCCTAAGGAGGAGATGTGGTAAAAATCCCAATTCTTCCAAGAGCTGAAAATCTTAATCCCTCTATCCATAGATAATTTGGTTTCCTGAAGTAAAACAATATCTTCCCTACTTATTAGAATCTGATCCTTGATAAGCTGAACCTTGTTAGAGGCATTAATGCCTCTAATATTCCAAGAAATTATTCTCATTAGTGCCTCAGAGAGCCTACTGTTCTCTTTCCATGTTGCATTTGTTTAGTCATTGAGGTAGTAGCCTCATCCTTAGAATTCCTAGGTAGCTTAGGAAAGGAAAGGATAGATTGAGACCCCGAGGCAATTTCTTCATCTATTTTATTCCCCTTTTTAGAAGAGGAACATACCAAAATTTTAAATTTTTTTTGCATATGTTTAGACAATAGCATAGAAATAATGCAAAGGAGGGACATTACTTGCATAGTCCATTATTTCATAATAGAGAGGTTTATCAAGTGCAGGTCCCTCCCTGCCAGCTAAATCATCAAAATACCTATCTACCACTCCCAGAACTAAGGTATCCACAAAACTATCTACATCAGCTTCTGAAAGAGGGCCCTCAATATTCTTTTTATTTTCCATAGAGTCTTGAAAACCAGACCGAGGAGAATGAGAAGGAGTATTGACCTATTGAACCTGTTCTACCATCTGGTTAATTTGTATCTCTTGAAGGAACTTATTTTGAAGGTTTCTTTTAGTTTTAGAACCAGTGAGCTCACCATCCTCAGAGGACCAGTCGGGTTCAAAGTCTAAGTGTCATCCTATGATGTTTAGAGTCTTATGGTAAGAGGGGGGCTCTATCATAGGGGGAAACAAAGTGGGATCCATAGTTTCATCTTGAGGGGATCCATCTAGCTGGATCTGATCTGAATCCTTTTTTAGTGATCCTAAATTATTGGTATTTACCTGCAAAAGATAGGGAACACTAGTCTGGCAGTCCTAGTCAACCACTTTACTCAACACATGCAATTGAATTGACTGATTTCCCTTATCCACATGGACCCCTTGGGAATCCACATCTAAAACTTCTTTCTTAGGATCTCCCATGCCAGAAGCTCGGGGATTAAGCCTATTGGCTTGGGGAGGAGTACCCTCCATGTGATATAGGGGGTCTAGATGAGGAATCAATATGGAATTAAGAAAAAAACTAGGCTTAATAGGGTTGGTTGATGTATATGGGTTATATGGATTGCAAAGATGAAGGGAAACTAAGGACTTAATTACAACTTTAGAGTCAAGCAAGGGGGACTAGTAGTTGGATGGAACCGAGAAGGGATCTGAGCATATCTAAGAAGAGGTTTTGTCTCCATGGTTACATTGGGACTCCCAGTGGCCAAGCAAATATATCTTAGAATTAATGGTGTGAGAAGTATTGAAATGAATAGGTTGGTGAAGGGGACCAAATTATGATTCCAGGCATAGATCCTTAGGTCAATTTTTGGTGACATCTCTAAGGAGACACAACCTTGGTGGGAGTTTAAAATCATCCAAGGAAACTCAATCATGTCTCAAAAAAATACCCAGTTTATTGGCCATTTCTTCCAAAAGTTTAGATTGTCTGAATTCAAGTGGTAATGTGGGGAAGGAGATCCAGAAGGGGAAAAATTGATCTGACACTTGTCTGGTTTAAAGTTGGGGAACTAGATCTGAGTATGGACACCCCAACCATGAAAAAACCAATCCTTGGTGTGGTGTATCTTATCTCTGCTATACTTTTCCATGAAGATGGTAATGAAAAAATTAGACCCATTATCTATCATAAAATCCCTCTAAGCCCCAGCCCAAATTTTCAACACCCATTATGGAATTTGAAAGTTATCTGAAGTGTAGTTCTAGATCTTACCAATTAGGGCTCACACCCATAGGTCTTGAATCTAGTGAGAGAATATCGGCTTCATGATACAAAGTCTAAACGCATCTTATGCAGCTTCCCAACCTTGTAGAGAAAAGAGCTCATGAGTATTAAGAGTGAGAGATTTGGGTTGAGGGTTCAATTTGAAGGGAGCATCAGCCTTAGGAGAGATAATCAAGTGGGAGGGGAGATGGAGCTGTAGATATCGAAAGTTACCCACTTCCCTGGCTTCTTTCTTTGTGTACTCTGATAGTGGCCACCCCATCTTTTGGAAGATCAATTCATGAAAGTATGAGTTAGGCCATGGTTATGCACATGATTAGACCAAGATTTATCCACCCAGGTCCCAGATTGAAACACCCATTGGGGTGTATTATCAACATGGGAAGGATGCAAAGATTCATCCACCCACTGACCCGAGCAAAAAAACCACTTGGGAGCTGATGATGCCCTAGTAGCCGACTCATGAGATATTTTTGCCCTTAGTTCCTAAAAAAATGGTCCACTTCATCACCCCATCTCTCCAAATTTCCTACTGCCTTACCAATATCTCTTTACGACGTGATGTCATCCCTTGTCTTAACCCTAGTTTCTATCCACACAGACATCACATCATCTCTCTTCTGAACCTTGATTCATTCCCATTGAGGTTTATTATCAGCATGAGAGGGACGCACCAATTCATCCACCGACCGACCTGAGCAGAAAACCCACTAAGGAGCCGATGATGCCCTATCTACTGAATCCTTATATATTTTTTCCCTCAGTTCCTAGATTAGGAAGACATGGTCGACTTCATCTCCCCATCTCCCCAAACTTCTTGCTAACTTTATGTTATCCCTCTGGGTTGTGATGTCATCTCTCTGGACCCTGGTTGCTTCCTACATAGGCATTTTTTCTTTGATTATCTAAACCCTAGCTCATGTCCATGCAGGTGTCTGAACCCTAGTTTCTGATATAGTTTCTCCTATGTTACCAATCAATTGATATTAATCAATTAATTGTATAGTTAAATCATATTAATTCTAACACATTTAAGAGTGCACATGTCTAAGGAAATTAAATAAACCAATTAATTAATTCCTTTTTTTCCTCACCCATCACGTGGGAAAATCAAAATCAACCAATGAGGATTAAGGATTCAACTCACATGGATCAAGCCCAAATTGATTCTCCATCACACATCTTGGAATTGCATCTTGACCACTCATTTTGTCTCCTTATTTGAAACCATCATTTAAATTGTCTTAACCTTTGAGACAATCAAATCAACTCAACCCTAATCAAGGTTAAATCAACTCTACCCCCTATGCTTAGGAAATCCTTTAAATAGAGGCCATTTTGAGAGAAAAAGGAGAGAACACACAAAGAATCATCACTATAGGCATTTTGATCTTGAGTTCATATAATTTGCATTGTAGAATTTGATCAATCTTGAAGCATTTAGGATAGTTTGAGATAAGTAGGGCATAATCACATCAATTAGCTTCAATTTCTCATTACTAGGATTGTCATTAATGGATGTTCAAAACTGAGAGCATACTATTTTCTTTCCTAGATAGAGAGCCATGAGATGCTCATTGTTCATGTCAATTTAATTAGCTTTATTTGTAGATTTCAAAGTTGAATAAATGAGTAACAATACTAATTTAATGAAGGTATGATTTTGATATACACAAATGGCACCCACAGTGGGACTCTAAGCCTCATTTATAACATTTTCAGGGATTTTTTTGTATTTGAGTGTGTTTTGTTGCATGAATTTGCAGTTTACAGGTGAAGTGACGCGTACAAGCCTAAATTCTGACACCTTTATATGGCCAAATGACACGTACAAATACTCTTATGTCTTAAATTATTATAGTACATTTTATGGTTTGAAATAGCGTGTACAATCCTAAAGTATGACGCCTTTACACAATAAAGTGATGCTTAACAGGATTCCTCTAATGCCTACAATTTTTCTTTTAGCGCTTTTTAACTTCCAAATAACGCATGATATATGTTAAATAGCACTTAGTATAGAAAAATTGTGCGCTTTTATAGTGAAATAGCATGTAGAAGTGTTTAAAGTAGCACATAGAAGTGCTTTAAATAGTGCATAATACTATCTGTTAGTTTGCAGTTTAAATTTAAAAAATTAGTAAGTTTAATGATAAATTATGGTTTTTCTATAGATGTAAATCCACAGGAAGGTGCGTAAACCAGGTTACTACAAGAAATTGGAGGAAAGGAGAGAAATTAAAAGGTGGAACAAGGTAAAGGAGGCTAAAAATTTCAATCAAAGGTTTTTAGATATGAAAAGAATGCATTGGTATTGGAGAATAGTTAATTTGTATCAAGATTTCTTCAATTTGCCTTATTTGGAATTAGATAACACTTCAATGAATGCTCCTATATAAATTGTAAATTTCATCTTGATTTTCACTAACTTGAGCAATTTTCTTTCAAATTTGATTTTATCCTCACTTTTGCTTGAGTTGTGTTGGACTAACTTGTTGAGAAGAGGACGCAAAGGAGCTGGAATGATCGCCAATAGGTGAGTAAAATCAAAAAGAAAAAAAAAAGTGCCTAGCCTAGCTAGCTTCAAAAAAAGTAAGATCTAAAATCATTTTGCATTTGATCAAATTGTGGAAAGTAAAAGTTGAAATCTAGCATAATTAGAAAAGGAACTTCAAGTCATGAATTAAAGCATTTCATATGAAAAATTTGAGATGCGAAGAACTTAAGGAATTGAACCAAACACTAAATTTTAACCTCCTTGTTTATGGAAGAGAGGTGCTAGGTATATTATCTTCACTCTTTGAGTGAATAAAAAAGCCATACACACTTTGAATCCCTTAGATTAAGAGGTGGTAAATTGAACTTTTTGTCTATTGTGTTAGGAATTGGAGAAGTAGTAGGGATATTCTCTTCACCTTTTAGGTAAATCAAATTCCCAAACCTACCTATTCATTTCATTTCTTGCTTTCAAAATAAATATGTTAGATCTTTAGTGGGCCCGTCTCCCAAGATTTTCCTTTTCGAGAACGGTGAGAGGGAACAACCCAAATGGGATACAACCATTTTAGCCATGTTAATCCAACCCAAAATAAAATAAAATGCATTCATCCTTAATGGGGTGAGTAACGGAAAGGATTGAGAATTAAATATCCTCTAGTAGTCCTTTGGGATTGCGCAAAATCATGTTTTTATGCGTGTGGGAGGCCTCTATAATGGGGGATGAGACTCAAAACTTTTTGAATTTAATGTTGAATAAAGCTTGGTTAATTTAGCAATGCCTACCTTTTAAAGCCATTTACAAGCCCAATTTGTCCATAGGTAGCTTGCTTGGAAGACTTTCTTATTAAAATTCCATGGAAATGATCAAAAAATATACACTTTGTGTTAGATTAAAGGGTTAAAACAATGATTTGTTGTGTGTGTGTGTGTTGTGGTTGATGATCTATTTTAAAAATAGGAAACATACATAAAAATTTGATCACAATTTCATAAATTTTAAAAAAAATAATCAAAACAGTGATCAAACTAGTGACATACCTTTTCAAAAAACAATTGACGCGTATGAGCAGTTCTGAAGAACTTTTAAATAGAAAAGTAGTGCATATGAACATACTTTTACCGCATATGAACAATGAAATGACACTTACATGTGTTTTAATGCATACCGACTATCAAGTAGCATGCCTAAACAGTCAACCAGTGCGTTGTATTTTTCTAACTTGAGTGTGTACACATAAGTAAAGTAGCCCGCACTAGCTCTGAAGTAGCGCATATAGAATGAGGCACTCAAATAGTGAGTAGATCTTGGGTTTTTTGGATAATTTAAAAATCATATTTGGATACCCTTTTCAGGGTCCTTCTTATTTAGGGCATCAGATAGATCAAATCTTGTATAATTTGAAAGGAAACTAAGTGTGCGGAAAATAGCTCCCTACACTAAAATCCCGAGAAGAGGATCATGCAAATTTAGATTTAACCCTTATCAATCACAAAATTATAATACAATAACATGCATACATATAAAAATGAGAATGACACAATTATTTACCCTAGGGAAAACCTTTCGGTAAAAAACCCCAGCACTCCAAAACCTGCACAATGTATTAATCAAACTATTATTGTTTACAATACACTTGCAATGCAAGTTCTTTCAGGAGATAATCCACACTTGAAGACAAATTCGGAAGCATAACAACATTCCAACAATACACTAACTTCACTCTGTGATTTGCAACCCAGAAATGCTTATATCACGCGCTTCCCTTTTTAGGGCAACTTCCAAAGATAACTGTATTAGGGTTTTACCATTCTCTGGAAAAATAGGAACCCCACGCATTGCATAAGAGTGTACAATACTTAACATAATCAGTTGTCACATGTCTTGCATGTCTTCACCTATCATCGAATCTTTCACAATTAGTTCTTACAAATATTAATGACCATCATAGGAGTCTGCCATAACCGTTTCAGTCATGATTAACTTACACATTGTCCAAAGTGCTGACATTTGGAAAATAACCTCTATTCACCTAGACCAAGTTTGATCATCCTTGTCATCTTCCAAGTGGAGTGAAAACACAACATGTCCACTCAACTAAATGAAAAAATGGATATCAAACTTAAATACATTATTTGCAAACAATTAAATACAAAACAAATAATATCAAATGTAAGGAGATATACAAGGTTGAGACACCTTATTCCTAACATAATTCAGGGTGTCAAGAAATCTTCAAAGAAAAATTAATTAATTGAAAACAAGAAAAGAGATCATATCATGAATCTATTTGAAGAACGAATTAGTCCTATGGCGGAGAAAAATAATAATTATGATCAAGATAAAAATCATAATAATTATAACCAAGCTCAAAATTGACATAGGCATCAAGACGAAGAATCAAATGAAGAGGAAGTTGAGGAGGCATCCCAAGATCCCATGTTCCTTGAAGTCATGAAATTTTTTTTGGAAAGGGATAAAGAAATATATTTCTTAAACATAGCTCGATTAGGATTCAAGCTTCCTCATAACTATGACACATAAACCTTAAAGAAGGATGATAAAAAAAAGGATACATCACCCAATAATCCATCATTAAGATCACTCTCACATTTTCTCTATGATCATGAACCATCCATACCTCCATTTTATTCAAACAAAGAGGTATCTCAGCACAACAAACCCATCTTTGGTCAAGAACAACTTTGTGATCATCCTATCTTCGATAAAGAGAAGGGATAGGAAGTTACATAAGATTTTGTTAAGAGTTGTGTTTATCCATCATACACCAATTGCAAATTAAACCATCATGATCTTGAATCCAACATATCTTTGACAAATACAAGTGGATTTAAATGTCCATTGGATAGAGAATTTACTCCTTTGGGACAATCTTACGAATCAATTTTGGAAGAACTCCTTGAAAATAATCTCATCACATTGCCTCAAATCACTTCATGTGGTTTTGTATTCTTGAGAAACTATTATGCATATCATAGACATAATGAGCATGCAACTTTAGATTGCATGGATTTGAAGCATAAAATTCAAGATCTCATTGATGGTGACATAATTGAAGTACAAAATACTAATGAGTCATCTAATGAAGAACAAGATTATACTCTCAAGAAAGATTTAAACCATGAACCAATGTCTATTAATGGTCCACATGTGACCTCTAACTTTTCCATCATTCCTCCATCTCCTAAAGCTTCACACCCAGATACACCATCTACATCAAACAATAAACCTAAGGATGATACTTTCCACATTGACTATGTTTACCCTCAAGGGCTTCCTCTAAAAGAAATCTAGCCTAATTTACATATTGCTACAAATTTATTACATGCTTCAAAGATCTTAGACCCAAAGCTTTCATGTGCTTCAATGCCTATCAAGCCTATTCAAAATGATCCTTCATCATCTCTTCAAGAATCCCCCATGCATATTCAAAATCCTACCTTTTCCTTAGCAGTGGATCCATGTCAAGAAGGTAATTCCAAGCACGAATAAACAAGTCGTAGTAAAGATCAAGATCAATATACTATCCAATCCTATCAATATTTTACCAAGATCCCATATCCATATAATTCCATGATGATCCCCTTGCACCCTTTCATTTCTTCCAAGATGATATCTTTCCATCTCAAGACCAAAGTATTCTTCCAAGCTCTATATCTTGCCAAATTCCCAAGAAAGATCAATATATCCCTTCCACCATTCCAATGAACATATTAAAAATCAAGAGCAAAATACCCTTTCTACATCATCCAAAGATCCTTGTCAAGATCGAAGTATCCCATCAACCCCTTGTCATATTACTCCATATTCACCTCAAGAAAATACCATTCTTCCAAATCCCTTGCATGATAATAAATCCCTTCAAACCTTAGTTGATCCTATCAAAGTTGTTCCTATGAAAGATACTCATGAGCCTATTGGTATAAAGATAAATCTCAAAGATGAGAACCTAGGCAATGTAGATCACTCCAAAGATGTTGAAATCCCTTTCGCACCTTATGTCCCTCCATTTAAATGTAAGCATCAGCCTTCATCATCCTCCAAATCCATTTTGGGTTTCTATATCCCAAAACTAAAGTCTTAATCCCTTCCATCCATATTGGGTCCCTATATTCCTTCATCAACCATGCCTACCATCCCTAGCTCTCCATTAACTTTCCCTACCATGTATCAAGATCAAGGAAGGCACACATACTTCAAGAATGTCCAAACATAAATCGATATGAACCCTCCATATTATTTATATTCACCCACAATTACCAATTATTTTGGAAGAAATTTGGATGCACAACATAAAAATCAGAAATCCAAGAACCCACATATGTATAAATATCACTATGTCCCATCTAATTGACATGTGAATGAAAAGAAAAAATAAATATCAAAAAGGCCACCAAGGTCCACAAAGAAAAAGGAAATATCAAAGAGACCACAAAGGTCCACCAAGAAAAAAGAAATGTGGGTTCCTAAATCCCTCATTGAAGAAATGCATTCAAAAGCATCACAAAAGAAGGAAAAATAAAAAATTATGTGGATTCCCAAGTCACTTTTGAAATAATTTCACACAAAAGAAAAATCAAAATTGACATTCAAGATTCCAAAGGCTTTCACTTCATCTTCTTCACCTCCTTCATCCATTATTCCTCCATCATTCCATCACCCTTTGAGGTATGTTCCAAATTTGATCTTTCCAACATTTCCATCTACAACATACCTACTTCTTATCCTCATATCCATTATCCAACACTTACTTTCCATCCTTCTTATCCAATCTATATGGCATAAAACCTTAACCACCATCTACATTTATCCTTCACATATATCCTTTGTCATCACCTTATCAACATCTTTGATAATCCTAGCCATAGCCATGGTTTATTATAATATATCTTTCAAAAGATCATTGTCCAAATATCCAGATGTTTGAGAAATATTGAAAAATACAATAAATAAATAAAAGAGAAAAAAAATTGAAAAAAAAAAAGAAAAAGAAAAAGTGTCTTGGTGAAAACCTAGTAAATAGGTGTCTTGGTAGAAAAATTAAAGAGAAATAATTTTTTCCTAGGGTGAAAAGCATTTCTTTTGGCACCTTCAACAAGTACCGTGATGAAAACCTAGAAAACAAGCATCATGTGTAATTCCTCCCTCTTGCACTCTACACTAGGGGCAAGTTTCATCCATGCTATCCTCCATCTTCCTATCATTTATCACACTTGCATCCATATTTCTTCTTTCACCTTTGATCTTGACAAGGTTTAACATATGCATGGGCATTAGGTATCTTGGCATTTTTTATCCTTTCCATCAGCTTATTTACTTGTATCATACTGCCCTATCATGATCTTGCTTATCCCAAATTTACCTTCATTATTTCTAAGCAGTCTTGCAATAATCTCAAACCATCTCCTCATAACCTTGATCACCCATTTATCTTTATTATGATATCCTATCCACATTATATCCAAATTAACCATTTGGTCTTGATCAAAATGAAGGACATAAAGTTCAAAAGAAGTTCTCAAAAACTTCTTGACATGTCCACTCTTTTGGGACCACCCACTTTCATAACATCAGGTTATTATCATATATTCTATCTAGCACTACATCATTGGCTTTTGTTTCTTATCCAAAATATGCTTCACATTACTATATAATTTTTCCTTAGCTTGGGTAATCTTGAGGAGATGGTCCTACGGGTCACATTCACTACACATGCTCCATCCATCATTAACTATCCATTTCTGATACATTAGCTTGTTCATCCATCTGTCATATTCTATACCTTGCTATAAATTTGAGGAAAACCAATGTGATCTTGTTTGAGAGATGGTAATCTCTAAAAACACTGAAAATTGAAAAATCCAAAATCTTTAAAAATAAAATAAAAAATAAAAAATCTTTAAAAAAATCTAAAAAGTGAAAAAAAAATTATAAAATAATGCATAAAATCTTAGAGCTACATTTGCACAATCATAAAAAAAATTTGTCATAATTTTCAAATTTTCTCAAGACCATCATTTTCCTATCCAACAGGGGGCAATCAATTCAAATTGTGAATTTCATCAAGAAGGCACCAATTCACACGAATCAATGCATCAAACCGGGGAACTTGATCTTTGGCCTTGGATTCATTATCTCTTGTCACAAAATTAATCCTTGACCTTCATTGACTTATTATTATTAGGATTAAAAATACAAACCAAATGATCAAAATAGATGAAGTTCTATTTGAAACATGGAAACAACATCAATGGCATTAAATTTTTGATGGGTTACTTGATTTTTTGGAATCATGTATTTTTAGAAAATCAATGATGTCTTTGACTAGATAAGCAATGATGAAGGCATGATATTTTTTAGATTTTTGTGTGTCTTCTTGTAAGATTAATTCATAGAAGTATATAAACTTGTCTGATGACATGATCATCAAAGAGTCATCGAGGAAATTTTGCATATGGAAGGGATTCAATCTATGTCTGTTTATGCAAAATGATATATTGGTCATTTAGATCTTCCATATATTAATTCCAACATCCACTTGCAACATTGAATCCGATGAAAGTGGTACTCATACTCCCATAATTGAACCAGTGAGAGTTGTACTGACTTCATTGTTGAAATCCAATGATAGCAGTATTCATATCATCATGATTTTTCAAACTGACCATTGATGGTTGTACGTGCTAGAAGTACCACAAAGTTTGATGATGAAAAATAATCCATGCAATCTTTGAAAAAGTGACAGTTAGTTGCATTCATATAGATTAATCTTTCAGTGTAGTTGTGTTAGAAATGAAAAATAAATATGTAAATAAGCAATACCAAGAAAGAATCTAAGTGAGTTAATGCATGAAAAGATATTACCATAAGATAGGAGAGAGAAAGCTTCAAGATCCAACACCATGAGACAA
>MU226068.1:12341989-12352498 GCA_018584345.1 Thuja plicata | reverse complement strand
ATATATGTATATATATATATATGTGTGTATATATATGTATATATATATGTATATATATATACATATATATATTTATATATATGTATATATTTATATATATATGTACACACACACACACACACACACACATATATATATATGTATATATATACTTATTATTTAAGGCCCCTCTTTTATTATGTAAATTTATTTTTGTTTAAGTAGGAGAAAAAGAATAAAAATGTTTCATAACTTTATTAAGGTTATATTTCTTAAAAGATTAAGGGAATAAAAAGACCTAATTACGTTGAATATGTTTATTATTTGAAAGTGAACACCTGAGTGTTTCATCCAACGACAGAAAATCTTGTCGAGAGAACCAAGACCATCAAAATAATTTGAAGCGTTCATTTCTTTTGACCACTTTACACATGAAAGGTAATAAAGTAAAGAAACAAAAAGGTAGGCATGATTGTTCCAAACAATTTCTGATAGACATGAGAGATAAACTATAGTTAGGTTTGCATGGATAGAATAGTCTAGAACCTTCTTCTCTCCATTAAAATGTAAATTAAAACCTCTTAAACCCTAGTTGTATGGTTTATGCTCTAATTGATGTTTGTTCATGTTGGCGTTTTAAAATGATTTTGTGCTTTGTAAGCTACCAATATACCTATAGATAGATATTAAAGAGTGGTTAATTTCAAATATGGGAAATCTAAGGTAATTGGACCAACTATAGGGACAAGACTGTCCTCTACACTTTTGGTTCTGCAAAACCAAGGTAGGTACACCTAATCTAGCTCAACATACAACACTTTACAACTTTCTCTAGATTTAGAACAACAGAAAATGATAAGAAAATGTTGAATGAAAACCACTCATTCATTAATTCTCAATTATCATTAAGAACATACAACAATGACCATAAAACTTAAAATGATTTTGAAGTAATTTTAAAATTTACAGAATATACCCAAACCCAACTAAACATGTATCACTATAGAAAGTACTAATCTCTGACCAGTGCCTTATCCATTGGGCAATATATTTAATGCAAATGGAGAATACAGAACCAACTATTGTCAAAGATTCAAATCCATAAGAACTAACCCAGACCCACACTTCTTATAAGATCCTTGTGTAAACCAAAATGAACCTATGTCTTATCTAGAGCGATATTTAATTTGATCCTAGATCAAAACTCAGGAATAACAACATACACACAGATAAACTCTATGCAATAAATCAGAAAGTTCACAACTCATGAAATAGACACAAAGGAGAGATTAAAATCTAGAGTATTTGTATTAAGTATGAAAAATCATGTTCCTGTATACAATTTGCTTCAAAATATACACCACTTCAATAATGAAAAATAAAAACCTGAAACTTTCTATTTCTATTATGACAGAGTCTAATATAATCTTCTATATCCCTGACTAAAAACTCGTATACAACTTGATAAATCTATTTTTTCTAGCCCCTTATAAATGATCTTGGAAATCCTTTTATAGAGAAAGGATTGCAACAAGCTTCAGCTCATTTAGGCAAAAGATAAAATGATGATGCATTATGAAAGAAAAAACTACAACAAGACCAAAAATTGAGTTGTTACAAGATTTCAAAATAAGTTTCTCATTGGACCGCATGGCCTTTTCAACAACTTCAAAATAGTTCTTCCTTTGCCAAGTATAAACTTTGTCTTCATTTTTTTAGGTGAAAAATCTATTTGCAACTGTTGACAACCTCAGGATGTTGGAGAGCTGCCACATGTTGAAAGAATAATGGGTTATTCCTGCTTCTTTGATTCATCTGAATTATACCTACCCTTTCATGCTACAAAAACCTCATCACTGGGATAAGGGAAGTTAACAATTTCAACCTTCTTGTTGTTTAACTCATCCCATTCTCTTTTTATTCACTGAACTTCCTTTCTCCCAAATCCAAAATGAGACTTGGCATTTTCAACTATCTCCACGGTTTGAACAAACAAAATAGTACTCTCAAGGTTTATGATGCTATTTAGTCTCACAGTCACTTCATCATCCATCTCTCCCATCCATTTTCCCTTATTCTTCAATTTACCATTCTTCTTGAAAATGCTTGGAAATATTTCAAAACAAACAGTGGAATATTCCCTCCTTCATACCTTTTCTCTTCTTTGGATGATGACTCTTATTATTTCAAATTCTAACAAGCTTTTAAAAAACTTGTAGGTAGCCTTTATTATGGTATCAACATTATCCTTATTCTTAGATAAAGAATGAAATAATTTTAAATCTAATTTCCTCCCTATCCATTTACCCAAAATTGTCTCCAGAGTAGCCTTATCCTCATCAAAAGAATTTAAATTTCCTATTATTCTCTCCCCACTCAAATAAAGAATATTTGGCTCTATTCCCTCAAAAAACTACAAAATTGTGTTCCTCACCTTCTCCTCATATCTCTGATCCACTATAGACTTTTCATTTTTGAACTTTTCAATTTCCTCTTCAAATTTATTTCTCTCAACTTTTAGTTTTTCTTTTTCGAATCTAAGCTCTTCTTCTGAGTTAGAACTAGAGAGCATAGGGGAAGGGGGAACCTCTATAATAAGACTAGAGGATGAATGCTGGGTAGGATAATTTTTGATTACCCTCTAAGGAGATTCTTCAACTAATTGTTGGCCTCTCAAGTGTGTAATTATCATATCTTGTTCAATAACCACTTTCTTATGATCATTATAAGCTTTAAGAATAATTTCTAGTTGAGCCCTAAGATCTTCCTTTTCTTTATGCTCCTTATCTACCACTTACATGTTGAACTTAGCAGTCTCTAAGAATACACCAGATGCTTCCACACCAGAAGTCTCTCCAACTCTCCTTATCATTAGGATGCCAGAATAGTCTGCCTTAACAGGTTCATTCCTCTTTCTATTTTCTTCTCTCTTAAGAGACCAAATAACCAAGGCGGTGTGATCTTCACTAAAAACCACCCCTTTGATGGCTTGTTCAAATACTTCCTTTGTTTCATGTGAAGGATTTTTTTGCTTCCTCACAGTATCAAACACAACTGCATCATAAATGTCCCATTCTGGAAGAATGAGGACTCTTGTACTTCTGACCATTTCTCTTCCCTCCTCAGGGGTTATTTTCTTGAATTTCTCATTCATTTCTTGTTTCACTTCAGCCTCTATATCATCCATGTATTTATCTGGCTGATCCTCTTGCCTTTTTTTGGCATGTTTCTTTAAACTGGTTGATATGAAATCTCCAAAGGAATTGTATAAAAGCTCTAGCTTTTACAAAGCTGTCATTTGCCAAGAATTCATCACTGGCCTGTTTGGTGATAGGGTCCAATTCTTTGCCAGCAAACTCTGATATAGTTAAGTCCATTTTATCCCTCTTGGGTGCTTCTGGTATCCCCTCTTGAATCTCGTGATGGGTGACACATATTTATCCCATGCTTCCCATTTATAGAAATTTCCTTTCTACTCCATGTTCATCAACATGCAATGGGGATTGAGAAGGTGAATACATATCTCTGATTTGTTGTGCATCTTCTTCCATTCTCTGCCTCTTTGGAGAAGAATGGGACTCAAGATCAGTGTTAGTAGGTCTCTTCCCATTTGAGGTCGAAGGCTCCTCAATATGTATTTTCTCCTCAATCCTCTTGGAGGAAGAAGGCACATCTTGTATTCTATGACCCCTATGGTATGTATCTCTCCTAGGCATCACCACAGTGTATCTTGATCTTTGGTGGAAAATATACTCCCCTTGTGGTACAAGTCTAGCAAATTTTGGCTTTCTTAAGACAATGTTAGCTTTGTTAGGCTCTGACTTGATGACAACATCTTTCTTCTGATTCAAAGTTTTCATAAAGCCTTCAAAATGCTTCATCAGGGTATCAATTTTCCTTTCAAAGGGTTTGAGTCCCTCAATGGATCGTAATCTTTGTCAAAATTTTGCACAAAGTCAAGAGTATTCTATTACACTAGTCATTTTTCCTTCTTAACTTCTTGTTCTTGTAATGTGAAGTCATCTCTAATAATGTCTTTGGGAAAATGGAAATGGTGGTCCATTGCTATGAACCTAGTTTTCTTCTTGAACATATCACTCAAGAAACCCTCAAGGTCAATACACCTTGCCACTGATGTTGCTAGTTTATAAGGCTTCATAACCTTATCCATGTGCACCCATCCACCCTTGGTAATAAAAAATTGGTGGGCAATAGTGATAGTGGGAAAGGTAGAACCCTTGTTCTTCCCAGTCAATGCAATATTTTGTAGACCACCAATATGTCAGATAATCTTAGCAAGTCCAACCTTCAAAGAAACTTGGTAAGGAAGTAAATATGGAATTTCCCTGACACCATATACTCTGAAAATAGTTGAAACATGATACAAGATGATATCCCCTAGTTATGCACAATTTTGATGCCCTTAGCATATTGCTTTGGTCTTATGAAAGACAAAAAAGCTTTTGGAATCCTATGATTCTCAATAAACAAAAGGGTTCTAAGCCTTGAAGCAAAGCATCTATCAAAAGAAACAAAGTTGGCATCTTCTCTATCCTAAGATAACTCCAAACTCCATAATTGAACTGGCATTTCCTCACCATCCTTCATCTTCATCAGATCCATTTCTTTCTCAAAATAATCTGCATCTTTGTATAAAAACATGTGCATCAACATTGAACAACATACAAATTTTTTATCCACCTTTTATTTATGAATACCAATTAGCCCATTGTGAATTAAATCAACAATAAAAGGTGCAAAGTCAAAAATGACAGCAATATAAGGGTGAAGGATCTATCTATTAGTAATAACTGAGAGGGGGGGTGAATTAGTAGCCTCAAAAACTAATCCTTAAATCAAACCTTCAAACTTAGTACCACAAATGATACCTCTAGTTATCTTCAGCCCCACAAGATGAATGCCTTGAAATACTTATGACAAATTTCTACTTGTCGGAATTCTTTGTAAAACCTTCTTCTATATGTTTACCGATAAGCAATCTTTCTATTTACTGAAACACAGTAAATAACTAGTGTATACCGATCAATCCATAGTAAATTATGTGAAATGAAAAATAGTAAAGTAATAAAGCATAAACACATAACACATGGATTTTTAACGTGGAAACCATGTTAAGGGAAAAACCACTAGGACCGGTACCCCAAATTTTCACTCTTCTGAAGTGAGCTCGGTTAAGAGCCAACCTTGTTAAAGGTCACAAACACACTGTTAGGTGTGACCTTGTTAGAGGATTTAAAAGATAGTTTGTCACTTAGTATCTGGCATCTAATGCTACCATCCTTGATCAAACACTCACTTGGCCTATCAATAGGTATCAGGCATATCCAATGCTACTTTCTATGATCAAAATTTTGATACTCCTTGAGATGTATCTCAATTACAAAAGACTTTTAATTCTTGCTTAGTTAAGAGACTTGATGCTTCAATGGTTAAACTGAAATAGTAAATTGATATGTTCACACATACAACTTGAATTGCAGATTTTCAAATCTATTGTAAGTGCATTACCTCTCTGATCAATATAATCAATTCAATACCTTTGCTCCACACTATTCTGCTCTGTGATGTGGTTTCACTATTCTTCGGTGTCTACAGAATATAGCTCTTTCCTCAGCTTGTTGATCAGGTCTGAATGAAGACTTTCTTCTCCTTTAGAATCTCTTCAACATCTATTCTCTTTTCACTCCCCTTCACACAAATTCAAAATGAATTAGGTTGTCTCTTTATAGACATGAAATCACTATTTCTAGGTTCTTGATTTTCTTGATCTTGGCATGATCCACAATTCTCGCCAATTAGATTTAAAGAAAAAATCTAGTTTTATCTCATAGAGATCTTCTTGCCAACTGGACAAAACAGCTTTAAATCCTTTACTTATCTCCAGCTTTATCTTGTCGATGAAAACAATGATAAGTATCAGTTAAGTCTATTTTTAGCTTTTGATAGCTAAGCATTTTTTTGTTTCTGGACTCTTTGTTTTGTCGGTCAATACTTCAGTTAGTCATTGATGATAACTAACTTTTCCATCAGTGCAACTTCAGTTGTCTTCGGGATCTTCGTTCGTTGGGAAACACTATAATTTTGTCCGTCGGGTTACTCTGTGCTTTTCTCATTGGGCAACACTATGACTTTTCTCATCAGTAATGCTATGTATTTTCTCGTCAGGTAACATTGTGACTTTTCTCTTTTACTCTATCTATCAGTGTGCACTCCATCAATATATGCAGTCACTTTGTGAATACTTGACTTATATACATTACTGATTGTATAGCCTTTGATTCATTGCTTCTTTTAAGTCTTTGGCAGTATGTCCATGACCATGTAGATTATATCAAGTTGACATCAATGATAATACAATACATTAACTGATTTAATGTCTTGCATAAAATTTCTTATGTCTCTGTGATCATCAACTTAACATATTCAAATATTCAATTAGTTATAGTTCATCAATATCTCCCTTTGGCATTGATGGCAACACACTACATTATCACACTATATTATCACTAATACAATATGAAATACAACTTTTGAAGTTCATCAAACTACCAATCTTATGTACTATAACCAATACATATCTGGTCCTCGGTAAGCTCTTATAGCTTAGATTTGATTCTTGCAGCTTTCTCTTTGTCTTCAATCCCTTTATTGGATAGATGTAGAATCTTTCTTCTTCTGATGTGATGTGTTCTTTTCCTATGTCGAACTCTCTCCCTTTCACTGTTCTCTTTTCTTTTGATGTCCTCTCCCTTTCTGGTTACATCTCTCCCTCTAGATAATGTGATGAATATAATCTCTCCCTAATATAATCTCTCCTTATATAATCTCTCCCTGAGGTGATAATGGATATAATCTCTCCCTTTGACAGCAATGCCAAACAAATAATTTTGACAGTAATTCCAAACAAATCAATTCTATCCATAATATACTCCTTGAATTTCCCAATCCATTAGCAATACAACAACTCTAGTGCTTGGAGTACATAAATACCTTGATGTGTATAGATTTATCTTTTAAGTCCATCTCTATGCTTGCATCAACATGAATGATATTCTGATAATATGTAGGTTGATGCAGCCTTCTAGTCATTTTACTAACCAGTAGACCAGGTTCTGACCCCTAGTCTCTTTTTAAAGTATTCAAATGCATCCTTGGGCAGTGGCTTGGTGAAGATATCGGCTAATTGTAAATTAGATTGCACATACTCAAGTACCACCTCCTTTGCTTGAACTTATTCTCTCAAATAATGATACTTGATAGCAATATGCTTTGTCTTGGCGTGCATGAATGGATTCTTGGAAATGTTTATTGCACTGGTATTGTCACAATATATAATTACTAGTTTAAGGATTTTCATATGCATACCTTCTAGTAATTGTTTGATCCATGCAATATTTGAGTAGTTTGCGACAGTAACAACATACTCTACTTCAGCAGTAGACTGAGAGATCCATCCTTGTTTCTTTTTGATCCATGTGACAAGTCTGTCACCCATAAAGAATGCTCCTCCAGTTGTGCTCTTTCGATCATCAATATTTCTAGCCCAATCAGTGTCGGTAAAGACCTTAAGTTAAAATTTTCCTTCTCTTCTATACCATAAGCCATATTCCTTGGTATTCTTTTGATATCTTAGGATTCTTTTCACAACAGTCATATGTGATTCCCTGGGATTAGCAGAAAATCTTGCAACTATTCCTACTACATGTGCAATATCTAGTCTAGTATGTACAACATACATGAGTTTTCCAATCATTGATCTATACAAAGTCTAATTTACCTTTGATGACTTGTCCTCCTTTGTCAGCTTACATCCAGTTTCCATTAGTGTTCCAACTAGTTTGGAATTTTCCATCTTGAATATTTCCAGCACTTCCTTGATGTATTTGGATTGTGTAATGAAAATACCTTCATCTTGTTGCATGATCTGTAGACCAAGAAAGAACTTGATCTCTCCAAACATAAACATCTCAAACTCTTTTCTCATTTCATTTGCAAATGATTTTCATAGCATATCATTGCCTCCAAATATGATGCCATCAACAAATATCTCAGCTATCAAAATATTAGCATCAGTATCTTTCTTCAAATAAAGATTACTGTTTTCACTAGTTCTTACAAATCCAATACTTATGAGATAGGAATGAATTCTTTCATACCAGGCTCAGGGTGCTTGTTTCAATCCATACAAGGCATTGTGTAGTCTACATACCATGTCCCTCTTGTTTGGATCAACAAACCCTTCTAGTTGTTCAATGTATACCTCTTCTTCAAGTATTCCATTTAGGAATGCAGACTTGACATCCATTTGGTATACCTTGAATACATTACATGCAGCATAAGAAAGTAATATTCTTACTCCTTCTAGCCTAGAAATGGGTGCAAAGGTCTCTCCATAGTCACTCCCTTCTTCTTGTGCATACCCCTTGCATACTAGTCTTTCTTTGTTTCTGATGACTTCTCCATTCTCATTCAGCTTATTCCTGAATATCCATTTTGTACTGATGACATTCTTGTCATCTAGTCTCAGTACAAGTGTCCATGTCTCATTTTTCTCAATCTTCTCAATTTCCTCATTCATAGCACTAATCCATTCATTATTATCAAGTGCAGAATTGGCAGATTTTGGGTCATAATCACAAATAAGATATCTTGTCTTTAGAGACTTACTTTTGGTTCTCATACCAGCCTTTTTATCTCCAATGATCTAGTTCTGTGGATGGTTCCTTCTGACATATCTGGCAAGTACAGGTTCAGATCTTTGTTTATCATCTTGATCATCATTTTTTCCTTCATTCTATTCTCCATCACTTGGTACATCATCTTGAGCAATTTCCTGATTGTCGGTATTTTCAGCCTGATGTTCGGGTGCAATGATATGTTGCTCGGAAGCTCTACATTGTTGGTCGAGTAGAGTGTTAGGTTCTTCATTGTAAACAAACATGTTGTAGTCCTCTGGTTCTTTTGTGATTTCTATTTCATTCTTCTCTGCAAATTCATCTATCTTTACATTTGCACTTTCAATAATTTTGTTAGAGGCTTTATTGAGACATTTATAAGCTTTTCTCTTGGTGGAATACCCTACAAAGATTCCTTCATCACTCTTGGAGTCAAGCTTTCCATTTCTATCATCTTTTAAGATATAACATTGACTGCCAAAGATTTTGAAGTAACTTACATTGGGTGTGTATCCATACCATAGCTCATAAGGTGTCTTCTTGGTGTCTTTCTTCAATTGTACTTTGTTCAATGTGTAAACAGCAGTACTGGCAGCTTCCCTCCAGAAGATTTGGGTGATGACTTTCTCTATCATTAGTGTCCTTGCACAATCAACAATGGATATGTTCCTTCTTTCAGAAATTCCATTTTGATGTGGTGTTCTTGGTGTAGATACATGTCTTTTGATTCCATGCTCATTACAAAAGTTAGTGAACTCATCTGAAATAAATTCCCCTCCTTATCTGATCTTAAGCATTTCAATTCTTTACAACTTCATTTTTCTACCATTTCTTTGTACCTTTTAAACATCTTGAATGCTTCAGATTTATCTTTTAGAAACATTACTCTCATCATTATAGAGTAATCATCCACAAAGATAATAAAATATCTATCACCATAATAACTCTTTGTTCTCATGGGTCCACATAGATAAGTATGGAATAATTCTAGAATGGCATCAGATATATGGGTTTTTCTTTTGAAACTAGACTTTGTCATCTTACCTTTTTGACAATTTTTGCACATGATATTGTTGGGCTTAATCATCGTCAGTAAGCCTCATACATATCTTTTTCTGCTTATCTTTATCATGTTGTCAAATTTCACATCACACAATATTTTGTGCCACAACCATATGTCTTCCTTTCTAGCCATTAAGAAAGTGGTGTCAGTATCATTCAGATAGAATAAGTTACCTTTTGTCTTCTCACTGGTACCAATCAGACTTCCTGATTTATTGAAGATCTTTGCCTTCTTATTTTCAAATGCTACTCTGTGACCTAAATTATTCAACTGAGAAACACTCAATAGATTATAATTCAATCCTTTCACCCAATAATCATTTTCACATTTTATCAGGTTATTCAACATTATGGTTCCTTTACCTTCAACTGGACAAGGTGTGTCATTACCCATTCTTACTAAACCACCATTATAGTATTCAAAAGTCTCAAACTTTTGTTTTTCACCGGTCATATGGTGAGTGTAGCCACTATCTATGATCCAGACATCATTTTTACTAACTTTAGATATGAGTACAGTTTCTACATACCTTTCTTCATCATCATCTGAATCATCTTTTACTGCCACAAATACCATCTCAATGTCTTCATCAGATTCAGTGTCAGTATCATCATCTTTGCATTTAGCTAGGTAACTAGCCTTCTTTCTGATGAAGGGTGCTCCCCTTAATACCACAAACACATAACAGAAACAGAGAAGCAACAACAAATTGCAAGAATAGAAAATGGGCTTCTTATTATCTCCACAAATGTGGAATTACAAACTTTCAGA
>MU226068.1:12319010-12341433 GCA_018584345.1 Thuja plicata | reverse complement strand
ACTTACTAAAAATAGAAAGTTTCCATAAATAGCAGCTCTGCACAAGGTAGCCCTTATTGAAAAGAAAACAGAAATATTTTTTGGGTGATGCAAGATTGCCCTTACACCCAGGATGCTCCTGCATCACTTTCCTTTGTCCTTGTAGTCTCGGGTATCTCTTATTTCTGATTGTCAATTGCTTCTGTAATCACCTCTGTCAAACTTCTTTTCAAATGACCTGTCACTACTTCTGTCATATTTTCTTCTGTTAGGACATGTTGCAGCAAAGTGTCCAATCTCTTTACAATTAAAACAAAGAAGCTTTAAATCCTCTAGTTATCTCTGGCTTTATCTTGTCAATTAAAACAATGATAAGTATCAGTTAAGTCTATTTTTAGTTATTGATAGCTAAACATTTTGTCATTTCTAAATTCTTTGTTATGTCGGTCAATACTTCAGTTAGTCATCAGTGATAACTGACTGTTCTGTCGGTGTGACTTCAGTTGTCTTTGAGATCTTCATCTATTGGGAAACACTGTAATTCTATCCGTTGGGTTACTCTGTGCTTTTCTCGTTGGGAAATACTGTGACTTTTCTTGTCGGTAATGTTGTGCATTTTCTCATCGGGTAACACTGTGACTTTGCTCTTTTACTTTGTCCATTGGTGTGCACTTTGTTGGTATATGCAGTCACTTTGTGAATACTTGACTTATATGCATTACTGATAGCATAGCCTTTGATTCATCGGTTCTTTGAAGTTTTTGGCAGTATGTCCATGACCATATAGATTATATCAAGTTGACATCAATGACAATACAATACATTAACTGATTTAATGTCTTGCATAAACTTTCTTATGTCTCTATGATCATCAAATTAACATCTTTAAACATTCAATCAGTTATAGTTCATCACCATCATGAACATATAATGGATAAGCATCATTTTTTCTACATCCTCTCCAAAAGTTTGAAACACGCCAAATACATACCATTTGCCTTCAAATTGAAATAATCTAGTTTAATTGGCTCTGGGGTATTAAAACCCACTACACTCAATCCTCCAATATTTTCAAAATATTCCCTCTCATGTCCACTCCTAAGATAATATCTTTGAGCTTTGTACACTTCCCTGAACGTTTCAAAATTTATTTCTTCAAGTTGGGTAGAGGGCTCATTCAAATGGAAAACTTCATCAAAAGTGATCCTTATCAGAGGGTTAGCATCCACATCTCTCACCACCTTGCCCACTGGTTCATAACTCTTTTCCAATTGGAGTAGGATGTTAGCATCCATGAAGACATTCAAAACTACCAGTTTCCCCACATTAAATTGCCAAATATTACTACTGGGAGAAAAGGCATTTATTTGAGAAAAAACTACTTTGAAAAGAAGTAAACTAGATACATCGATATCTACATCCCTCATCTAGTTGCCTTTATCATGTAAACCATCACCTATTTTCAAATCAGGGTTTTTTGGCACTAATTCTTTCACTTTGGAATAATTGTTAGTAGATTTATCAAGTTGTTCCATAAAATCATCATAAACTGATCTTTCCTGATAATCTACTTTACCCTTAAACTCCCTACATGGTATCATCTTGGAACTAGGGTATCGTTAGAGAATAAAACAATGTAGACAAACCCTACTTCCTTCAAACCTCAATTCAAACCAGAACTTCAAAATCACAAAATGTAGAAGCAACCAGACAAAAAAGCTTACCCACTTCACAAAATGCTAGCAAATAGACCAAATATACTGCAATTTGGCTCCGCTTTGCTTATCTAAAAATTTTAATGTTTGAAACATAAAATGGAATAATTTAAAATATAACCTCGCTATCAATTTGCATTCATCATTTCTAGGGTAGGCACACGCTTTGTAATTACTTCTTCACTTTCAAAAATCTATGGCTCAAATGGTAAAACCAAGCTTCTTGCACTAGAATACTAAATTTAAAACACAACCATTGATTTGGATCCATCTCAGCACATCGTGCAGTTCACAAAAGTCAAAAAATCATAGACCTCCACACCACAACAGTAGTAGCGAAACCAACCAATCAGCGAGCGATGTTTTAACTCCATGTAGCACCTTCGGTCCCACTTTACTCCTCTTCATCAACCTAGACAAGTGTCACTCAGGCGTGATTTTGTGATGAGTATCCTTGGCACAATTTTGGTTAGCGAAATCATGCCTACCGTTAGATTAAATTTGATCTGATCCACCTTTACCTCCTTTGAAAACCCAAACCCACAATCTTAATATGATACGTGTCATTCAGGCGTTATCTCACAATGACGGAAAACATGTGCAACTTTTCTTACTAGCATCACGCCAACCATTGGATTAACTTAAATATGCTCAATGCTTTACCTTTCGACCCCACCAAGGTGATATCTCCAGATGGATACTTTTCATCTAAGCACGATCCTGTGATTAATAAACAATAGGAATCTTCTATTGGAGGCATCACGCCTGTTATCTGATCAAAAAATATGTGACTCGGCTTTATGCTCCTTTTATCCTGGCTAGGTCCTGCCACTTGCCACACTTTGCATAGGCGCGATGCCTTGAATAGTAACCTCCTTTAATTTTTAGTTCATGGGATTGCGCCCAGCGTTAGATTAAAAGAGATCTGATCGAACCTTATCCTCATCACTAGCTTTGAATATGTCAGCCACACAATATCAAATGGACATGTGTCATCATTCCATGATGTTGCTATAAGTATTTTCGGTGCATCTTATGTTCAAGGAATTACACCTTCCATTGGATCAAAAGAAGCTTCTCAATATATTGTGACAAATATAACACCATTGTGACTTAGGACTTAGGAATAATCAAATTGTAGACCTCGCTGAGAAACATGACTTAGAAGGAAAAGGCCCCACTTATGAAAACTTAAGACACATGATACAAAATGACTTAAGTGGCTCAAAAAGTAACGCATAAACATAAAAGACATGGGAGATTTGGGGTTTTTGAATAAAAAGGTAACCAAGGGTTTGATAAAATGACAATTTAGGGCTTAAGGACATTTAAATGAAAATGAAATTAGGGGAACACATGAAAGTATGATACAGAGAAACTTACTTCAGAAAAAATTTTGCAGTCCTTACAGTTTCTATTATGAGTCAGAGCTTCCAAACAACAAATTTGAACTATCTTCTTGCAAGCTAAAAGATTGGTGTAGAAATTGAATTAGAATGTATCAAGCTTCAAGGAATTCCATCTTGTCCAGGGTTTGAGCCCCTACACTCATTTGTGGTTATGTTGTCCCTATAACATCCATCCCTTACTAAAAGGCCACCACTACCTTTGAGCTAAAAACATGTCTCTGCTCCTTCCCTCTATATTTTTGCGATCAAAAAAATTTTCAGTGGATGTCCTCGACTAAAAAATGCAATTTTTTTCTGTGACTAAATATGTTGCGTCCTCATTGATCCCCTCTCCTATGGTGGATTCCATCTTTGGCAAGATCTTCTTGGCGAAATCGCATAAACCTTCTCTGGATTTGAAGCTCTCTTCCCCTAGGGTTTTTCCTAGGGCTTCTCCTCGGGGGAGTAGCTTCAAGGATTTGACGCACCAGTGGATCCTGGCTCATCGGCAAAATGCTAAGTGGGCTTGTCACTTCTGCTTTGCTCCTGCTCAGTGTGAAATATCTCCTTGGAAATCGGCCTTTGTGGTGCCAACAAAAAATAGATTCTCCAACCTCTGCCTCTGGATTCTGCCCAAAATCTGGCTCCTCCCTCATCCTCCCCTCGCCACTCCTGACCTGCTACCTCCATCGCTCATAATATAAAGAACAAATCCTCACAACCTTTGATACCTAAAACCTCAGAACTTTTACCTAACATTAACAAATCATTTCCATCTATAGTTATCCCATACTCCCCACCACACCGCAAAAACATAGTTGAGCCCCCAACGATGATTTTAAGTTCTCCTTTGAAAACAACCTACACTCCTCATCACAGAAGGGAAAACATTTTCTTCTCTAAACCTTTTGAATCTCTTTCTTTAAAATGTACTGACAGTTTGATTGAAAAAACACAAGAATTGTGTGTGTCCTTTGGAATTTTTTGCAGGTGGAATGGAGTGGGATGCTCCCCAAACTACATTGTGTTATGGTTAAAAAAAGAACTGGGGTATAAGGTAGGTATAGTCCTCTTGCCAAAAATTTTTATCTATATAGACTTTAATAATTTAGATCTCAAAAATAAACTTCTCAAGACTGGATGCCCTAGATTTAAAGGCATAGATTTTTCTATTTTTGATTGGTCCCTGCTTTTTGACCCTAGTAAATTATCTAATTTCCAAGTGGAAAAACTTGTTATGCTAAAGATATGCCTGTTTAATTCTTAAACAATGAATTAATAAGGAAAATTGGTAACCTCTATGGAAGATTCGTAGGTTTCATCGACAAGGATATCTTAGAGGCAGATAAAGTAATCATTGTAAGGATGAACCTTTCTACTAAAATTCTAAAACCTATAGTAATCAAAGGAAAAACACTAAATAATAGAATAAATCCTATCATCATGGATAATTTTTTGGATGACCTAGTTGTAGATCAGGAACCCGCTGAGATCTTGTTGTGGAATCATCCTGGTTATGATCTTGTCCCTACTGATCTCAAACCCTGTGAACTCAATGCATCTTTTTTTCATAAAAAAGGTGGCTTTATTATTTCATATTTATTTCCTAATACTCCTACCTCAATTATTAATAACCATGTTCAAAACAATGGAGCCCTCAATGTCATACCATTGGAAGCAGATTTGCTCTGTTCTGGCTCTAGAGATCATGATTGTATTCCTACCACTCCTCTAACACCCAAAACTCAACCCGTTGTATCCCTCATGTCCCCTCATCTTTGTTTGCAACCCCTTCTGCCAACAAAAACTGGTATTGATACATCTTCAGGAAAGGAATGCTTGAGTTTAGCTATTTCCCCTGATAGTTTAAACTTGGGAAGTAATTTGCTAGGAAAAGGGAGTCAAGATCAGCTTTCAGAAAATAGGTGTTGTACCAATGGAAATACCCAAGGAAAAATTACTGTCTCTCCCTTGCCTAATTCAGATTTATAGGTCAAAAGGGCTTCCTTGTCTTCCCATCAGCCCATGATAGATTATGATAGTAAAACTCAAACCAGTGACCTAATTTTAGATAACACCAAGAATCAGATGGAGAGGGATCCCTTTAATTTGCTTGTGGACCCCTTATCGAAACTAGTGTGGTCTCCTTCTGTTGACCTTAAAAAAGATAGTCAAGTCTACCCTTATAGTTTTGGGCATAGCCTAGGGGTTTCTATGAACCTTGCCCCCTCTGCTTCCCCCTTGACCAATGTGCCTAGTAACATTATCCCCTCTGATTTTTCTTTTTTGGCACAAACAACAAACCTGATGATATGGCCCAGCCAAAAGGCGTTTTCAATAGGTCATCCAAAACAACCCCTTTAAACCAGGAAGAACATTTTTTTGATCCTGAAATTGACACCCATATAGAAGATGAAGTTAAGATTATCATTGACTATGTGGGTGACTCTCTCTCGGATGAGCTAATAGATAAGTTTTTAGATGAAATTTGTGATAAGGATGAATTGCTCTTGCAAAGGTCTCTCCTTATTAAGGGTATTGAAAGTACTTTCTTAGAGGATGATGATGATACAACTAACATTATAGTGGATATTAATAACCTAGAAACCATTAATCCTGAGTCTTACGGTATTGCTTTTACACAGACAAGTAAGGATACCCCTGATTATGGTCAAACCTTAAAAAGAAGAGGTAGGAAATTGAATGGTGAACTAAGAAGCAGAGATGGTGAAGCTTTGGGTCAGGTCAAAATTATGTCTCTCTTTAATGCTGGGAAGGGGCAGTGCCTTCCCAAGGAGACATGATTGTCCTCTCTTGGAATGTTAGGGGCCTTAATGCCCCTAACAAGCAGTGGATCCTCCATCACTACATCAATAGGACTAAGGCAGAGATAGTACTAATACAAGAAACTAAGATGGGTAGAGAGGAAGCTATCAATTTAAAAAAGAAACTAGGGGTTAGGCTCCTAGGGGATTCTCATGCTTCAAGGGCTTCTGGTGGTCTCGCCATTATTTGGGACCCCAGATCTATTTCCTTCAACATTTTAGAGAAACATCAAAATTGGATGGTTGGTCAAGTAAGGAAATTTAGAAATAACCTAGTTTATAACCTTATTAATGTATATGGCCCTACACAAACAAAGGATAATCTCCAAGTCTGGTTAGATATTGAATCCTTCCTTGGTTCTTATCCAAATCAACTCTACCTGATTGGCGGGGATTTTAATACCATCACAAAGATTTCTGAGAAGAAAGGAGGTAGCTCTAAATTACCACAAGCTGCAAATCTCTTTAATGATTGGATCACTAGAAACTCCCTTCTAGAATTACATACAGAAGATAATGCCTTTACATGGAATAATAGAAGAAATTTCTTTTGTAATATTGCAGAAAATTTGGACAAATTCTATATCTATGGGAGCTTGAATAATGTTAATGCTACCTTTAATGCAAAAATTCTTCCCATTTCAGGTTCAGATCACTACCCTATCTAGTTACATATTGTCTCTGAATCTAGGCCAAGGAACTACCCCTTTAAATTTGAACAAATGTGGCTTCATGATGAGAATATCCTTAGCCTCATTAAACAGTGGTGGGAAGAATCTTAGGTTTCAGGCTCAAAAATGTATATAGTAGTTAGTAAACTTAAGATTATTAAGAGAAAGTTGTTAGAATGGAATTAGGAAAAATTTGGTAACATTTTTCAAAAAAAATTAGTTGTTGAAGAAAAAATGAAGGAGGTTAATACACAGGTATTTAAGTCTAGAATGGATGAGGCTTTATTCCTTGAAGAGAAATCCCTTTTATCTGAATATGAAGATATATTGTCTAAAGAAGAGATCTTCTGGAAACAGAAATCTAGAGAATCTTGGCTGGAGGCAGGTGACAGGAACACTAAATTCTTCCATAATAGCACTAAATAGAGGAGAGTTACAAATAGAATTACAAGGATAAAGACAGATGAAGGCCATGTCCTCCAACAACCTTCGGACATAGTGGAGGAAACAATAAGATATTTTAAAGATATACTAAATAATAATGGTTCCTCCAATTTATGTGATCAAAACAAGATTCTGAAGCATATCCCAAAAGTTGTAACACCCCAATTCAACAAGATGTTATTAGGAAAATTCACAATTAATGAAGTAAAGGACACCTTAATGTGATTGAATCTTGATAAATCACCTGGGTCTTGATGGCTTCCCAACTTCTTTCTTTCAAAAATATTGGGATTTTATAGGAGAAGAAGTCACAGAAGCACTTGAGGGTGTTAGAAACTCAGGAAATATCCTGAAAGAAGTTAATAATACATTCCTAACTCTTATCCCTAAAAATTATAAACCAGAAATTCTTAATGACTTTAGACCAATTGTGCTTTGTCATACCTTATATAAAATTCTTTCTAAAACCTTAACATCAAGGCTCCAAAAACTTTTACCCCTTCTAATTAGCGAGGAACAAACTGGTTTTGTCCCCGATAGATCAATCTATGATGGAGTCATAATAGCCCAAGAAGCTATTCACTCGATCCAAAATAATAAGTCTCCTAGTATGTTAATTAAATTGGATATTAGGAAGGCATATGATAAAGTGGATTGGAGATTTATTTGCAAATGCCTTGAAGCCTTTGGATTTGCAAAAAGCTGGATCAACCTAATATTTGAATGTATATCAACCCCTAAGATCTCGATCTTGATTAATGGTACTCCGAAGGGATTTTTTGGGATTTCTAGAGGGATCAAACAAGGTGATTCTATATCCCCGTATCTCTTTACTATCATGGCTGAGGCCTTAGGGAGAGCTATAAAATCTCAGTATCTTAATGGTAATCTCAAAGGCATCACAATCTCCAACAATTTGGACCCAACTACTCATCAACAATTTGTGGATGATACCATGCTTTATGGGGCCAGTGAAGTTAATGAGGCTATTTCATACAAATCTATCCTAGACTCTTATACTATTGCCTCTGGGCAGGAAATCAATGGACACAAATCTGAAGTATTTTTCTTCAATACCACAAGCAATATTTTGCTTCAAATTTGCAGCATTTTAAACTTTAACCTAGGAACTCTCCCTTGTAAATACTTAGGATTACCTTCAGATAAGGGAACTAGAATGGCTTCTCTTTGGAATCCAACTATAGAAAAAAATTTAAAAAAAAGATGATTTCCTAGAAGGGGAAATGGCTTTCCTCTGCTGGGAGAGCCACAATGGTTAAATCGGTTCTTGCATCTATGCCAATCTACCAATTAGCATGCATTGACCTTCCTGCTAATAAAAAGCAGAACTAAATAAACATTTAAGAAACTTATTTTGGCAAGGAACGGGAGATGATAAGAAATACCCACTGATTGCCTAGTACAAAGTCCGCTATCCAAAAGAGGAAGGGGGAACAGGGATTAGAAATATTGGAGATCAAGAAAAAGCCTTAGGTGCCAAACTAGTCTGGCGCCTCTACAAGAATCCTTAGGCTAAGTGGGCTCAAATTCTTATATCTAAATATTTAACATAGAACAATCCAAACAACATCTTCAGAGAAAGGAACCCGCCAAGAGGCTCTTGTATTTGGAATTTTATGTTAGAATGTCACGATATCATCTCTAGTAAACTAACTTGGAATTTAGGGATAGGAGAAAATGCTCTTTTTTGGGCTGACTCTTGGGGAGGTTATGAAGTTCTGGATAAACCTCACTTCACTTGCTCTAAGAACATTCTTGAAACTTCATTGGGCCTTTATGTCAAAGATTATATTAAAAAATCACCTAAGGGCTTGGGTTGGGAATGGAAAGACTTTTCAGCCTTCAATCTACCCGTGGCTGAAGTTGGTCTCCTTTCGAAAACTCTAAACAAGAGAAGTGTGGTTCTTACTGGAAACAAAGACATCCTAGTTTGGGATGGTGCTAAGGATGGGGAATATAATTCTAGAGAAGGCTACAAAATAATAAGAAGCAAACAAATCAGACCAAAAACTAACATACCTATAAATATTTTCTGGAATAAAGTCTATCTACCTAAAGATGTACTTTGTACTTGGCTTGCTATGCATCAAAGGTTACTCACAGAAAATAGATTTAAGAATATGGGATATGAAGGCCCTAGCAGATGCCCTCTATGCGAACAAGAGGAGGAGGATCTTAACCATATCTTACTTTCATGTAAATTCTCAAACCAATGTTGGACATGGTTATGTGATAGCTTGGGTTGGCAATCTTCCCTCCCTAATTCCATGCTTGGGTTGCTTCAATCTTGGCCTGAATTAAAGAAAGGAAGCATTTATGCAAATTTATGGATCACTGCTCCTTCAATCTAAATTTAGGAACTTTGGAAAGAGTGCAATAGAAGAATATTCGGGGATGAAAAATTGACGGTACATCAATTGATCAATAAAATAGAAACAAGTATAATTAAATTCACAAATAATAAAAATAGAAACCAACAAAAAAGAGAAGCTAAGATGTCTCGATGGGATGAGGAAATAAGGAAAAAATAGGTTGGCCTCATCCTCCCACCTTTTTATGGTCCTGGAGAAAATTCAGCCAAAACTAGAAGGGCGTAGTGCGTATGGACACCGCCATGCCATGGATGGTTCAAATTGAACTTTGATGGTGCTTCAAGAGGCAACCCAGGCATTGGTGGCATTGGTGGGTGTATCCATACCAGTAATGGTTATGAGATAGTAGGATTTGCCTCCCCTATTGGTCATGTGACCAATAATCATGTGGAACTACTTGCACTCCTAACGGGACTAAAAATATGTAAGGATTTAGAAATAAGAAATCTGGAAATTAAAGAGGATTCAGATATTATTATCAATGCTCTTAGGACATGCTCTACCCCTAACTGGAGATTAAATGCTCTTCTTTCTAAAGCTACTATGCTAAGTAAATAGTTCTCCAATATCACAATTAACCATATATATAGGGAAGGCAATATTAGGGCAGATAAATTAGCCAATCTTGGAGCGGATGGAGTGATCATCCCTCCAGTGGCGCCACCACCTAAAATCATAATCCTTAAATAGATATCATCATATAGGTTAGGGTATTATAATTATCTTATCTAAAGATTAAATCTAAAATAAATCTCCAATATAACATATTAATCAATATAATTCACTTAATACTCCTCCATCAAAAATATTTAAGTAACCTCAGTTGAGGCATCAATGTTATGCCTCACCTAATAGTTTCTTACCATTCCCTTAACCTATCATGGATTAAATAATACCCTAGTCTGCTATAAACATATGTATATAGGTAAATACGTAGGTACATTAACATATAAGTATATATGTATGTACATATGAGCACAGGTAAGTCGATCATAAATATGTATATATGTGCTTATATGGGAATGTAGTTAGGTATGTGGGTATATACATATCTTTAACCTCAGATGTTTTCCCTCCTCCTGTACACCCGATATCAGGTTTTGCATTTATCCCAAGTTACAAGAAGATTCATTTATAGCATTAGGGATACATTAATCAAAACACTTCTTATCATAACACTATCCATACTTAAATCTAGAAATAAATATGGTCTCTCTCTTATGGGAAGATAATAGGCTCCTCACTTCTAAGTAACACCTTGGTTACTAATATAAAGTTAATATAAATAGCCTCTAACCTGACTGTGAGGTTAGAGCTCCCTAAAAAGATCTAAATCCAAAGTTATAGACAAAAATATTATGGCCAACTAAATTAGTGATCTCACACAAGACGCATACCTCATCATCGCATCATTGGAGTATCCTGACATTTATTATCTCGAGAACTCATCTTCGAGCCACTTCTTCTTTTGATTGGAATGATGAAGCCAGCACGTTTGGAAGATTAATACAATCTAATCAGTTTCCTTCGCTAAATTTTAAACCACTTGTCAGCTTTATGGTAATTATGAGGTATTATGGCAAGCCAACTTGGGCTTTGGGACTGACGTAGGACATGGTAGAGTGTGGAAGAAGAAATCAGTAACCTTTATTATATCTTGAGTTGGGCACTTTGAAGTATTAATAGTAACAAAGTAATTTCTCGGGAAAGTTAACTCACTACAAATGGAGTCCAGGCTTTTAACTTTCTAGCTGAGCGATAATCGGGCTATGGTGTTTAGAGGTGCCATCAAACCCGAAAGATGGAATAGAATTCTCAAGCCTATACCAGAGGTTGCAAGGAGGGCACTTGAGAAGAGTATGGGGGAAGCTCACTTTGATAATTCCTTTATTTACAAAACCAATGACAATATTGTTGGCATCTTTCTGGCCCTAGCTATCTTCGCTGGTTTCAAAAAAGAACAGGTTATGGAAGCAACAAAGTTAATCTTTATTGATGACATTCTAGGTGGGTTGGAGAATATGGTGCATAGTGTCAACAACCAGCTTCTAGTTCTATTTGCAGAATCTGCTATGCAAATGGATGTGGCTTTGGTGAAGGAAATCCCCAATAAAAAACGGGTTCCAATGCTCACCCTTAAAGATGAGAAGGCCTTTGATGCTCACTGGCCAAAGATGCAAAGGAATGTGGACTTTCTATTTTACCAGATCTTGAATAAATAAATGGGTAAAGATAGGCTTATAAAATATTGACATGAGGAAGGTTTCAACATCCCAAAAGTGCTAGAAGATATGGAACTCAAGGATTTCCCCGTTGTGGCCCCATCTGTGTTGAAGTGCTCAAAAATGTTGAAGGATCAGGAGGAGGAAGAAGCTGCTATCATCATTATCAAAAAGAATGAGGGGGAGTGGAACTATGATTTACTATATAAGAGCTAGAATAAGAAAGGGGTAAGCCTTAAGAATGACTATATAAAGTAGATAACCGCATTTTGTTATAATAAGGGAAATCTAGATAGTCATAGTCGAAGTTTAGCACAAGTATAACACAAGGATATTATGATAATTTTCTGTAAGTACCAGACATTATACTATGTTATGATAGTTAAGGTGGCATATATAAAATGGTGAATTATTAATGTCTAAGATAATTCCTACTTTTCTGCAAAACAACTTGGTTTGATTAAATTTTTGGATTATGATTCTATGGAAATAATTAGGACATAAAACTGTAGAAATAGATGCAGGAGAGATGTTTAGAAAAGGCGTAAAAGTTGTTGTAACCTAGAAGAAGCAAAATAATCTATTCTAACTATGATTAGTTGGTATTTTCAGCTGAAATTTACGTATAAATGTAAGCAAGCATTATCCTGTTAGTTGAAATGATGATTTAGTCTGTCCATAAGTTTAAATTGGGATTATATCCTTGTTGCGACTTAAAAATCTCCAACTTGCTTTTTAAACATAATTTCCCTTACTAGTTTTTTGGTGCCCAAAACTTATTATGAATAAGATAGTGGAATATGGAAGCCGGATAGTTTATGGCTTCTGGGGATTATGAACATATCTATGTTAATATGTTAAATACTAATTTTTTTAAATACTTTCAATTTTAATATGGACAAATATCAATTCATTTATGCATCCTCTAATTTTTTAACCCCTTAATATTCATTGTTTTAGGTAAACATATAAACATGGATCTATATAAACATATACTTAGATAGATAGAGATTGTTATCTATATAGATATAATCATATATTTTAGGTCGTTGCATACATTTAAAAGTATATCTTCATAATAGATATATTTCATTATATATTTATATACATTCACTTATGCATATAGTTATATATAGACTTATATATATATATATATATATATATATATATATATTTACAAATTTAAACTTGTATACTCTTATAGTTAACAGGGGTATACAGGTATACACTCTTATACATATATATATTTAGATATATATATTTATATTATTATATATATTTTATTATATATGTATTAATTAACATCTTTATATTATCTATTTAGATTAATCCCTTTCACTAAGCGTATAGGTTCACTTTGTATTAATAATTCACCTATTACTAATACAGAAATAGGATCCTCACCCTAGCTGTCTAGAATCCAAAGTTGACACTTGTTGAGACAATCTTGGTTGTAACTGTTATAAGAGCATTGGCCTTTCCCATTCCTTAAAATATCCTAACCTTAGAAAGTAGACCTTTGATGCTTCCCCTTCGCATACCTTGAAACATCTTTAGACTCACCCTATATTAAGCCTATAGGGCTTATGTAGGATTGTGGGCTCCTGTAATCCAGAAATTAGTATGACAACACCCATCAAACTTGGAGGCCCAAAGATCCAAATTGCCTTTGATACACCAATTTCAAGGATTATGATAAAAAATGTGACCCTCTCATCTCATAACCTTGTTATCAAGGCGGTCCTTAGGATTTTAGGTAGAGAATGCATCAAAAATACAGATAAGCACCGAGTCAATTCTAATATCCTGCATTGTTTATAGCCTTGGCCCTCCAAGCAGGCACTGAAAAAATCCCGCTGGAGATTCTTTGCAGAAGACTGTTCAAATATCATATCTAGGAAATTTAGATAAAGTCTTGGCTAACATCAGGGAGGACTTAACAATCCCAAAACCAGGCTTCTATGATATTTCAATGGTTGGGGGACGTCCTGTACTAGCTTTTCCGATATTACAAATTGATGATTTAGAGCTCTTTGTAGCCTGGACTCCTACCATCAGGAGAAATTTAAATTTCCTATATAATTTCTTTCATATTAAACTACCAGAAGGGGCAGACTAGATTGATTCCTTCATTCTGGAAGATTAGGTTGGGAACTGGGAAACTGATTCGAACCTCAATATTAATATAGACATTCCATTTCCTAGAAGACATCTTAATGTGGAATATGATTCACTGTCGATGAATGAATAAAATTGTTTGGAAGTATATCTTCTCTGTTTACATTCTGTATTTAGACCATGATTGCGACTGCTTCATTTAAGCCCTCGAAGATATAATTTAGATAATTTTGAGGAAGTATTAGACATCTTAAAATTGGGATTGACATGCCAACCTGGTATGATTCTAGATTAATCATCCCCAGAATGTATTCAATTTTCATAGAATTTTTAAGATATATGGCTGCCTGGGTCCTATTCCATGAAGTCTTAAACTGTCTTATTGACTATCGGTTTCACGATATTACCCTTTTTTTTAATATAGTAAACTAAAATTGTTACCATCCTTTCATCCACGTATGTGACTAATATGTCTTCAGCCATATACTCTGGACTCATCTTGGTATATAGAAATTCTGAGAAGAGTATTCATTAGACCTCTTAACTAGGCAAGATCTTGCCCTCATAGGATTCTGCTCCGTTTAGACCCAGTGTGAGAAAGTTGGGATTGTATCAAACCTTAGCCAAGACTATGCTTGGGACTTGATTAGAACAACTATTCTGGATTTGCTGACCTTTATGAATATACTTTCACAAGATCACTAGGGAGACTCTCTACTATTTATAGAACAAGTGTGGCAATGTATGATGGCTATCTGCAAATGTTAGTAATTTCATTGAATAAACAACAGATATAATACTTTAAATCTTAAAATATTTATATAAAAATATAAGTGAACTTTGCATATATCTATATATATATATATATATATATATATATATATATATATATATATATATATATTGATATAGTTTTATATATATATACACATACATATATTTCCTATATATAGTTATATGTTTATACATATTCTGCCTCTTGTTATTTTGCCTAAAACTTCAAATTCCTTGTAATTGATATTCCTTATATTGGTATCAGATAAAGTTAGCAATACTGTCTTTATTAATGATTCATGGTATCCAAAGAAGTTAGCAATATAATACTCAGTAAAGGATAGTAGGATTGTTCTTTAACAACATCATTGAGAAGTATGGAATATTCTAGAGCCAGTCTCCTCTATTTATGCTGCCAAAATGCTTAGATCAATAACACAAGCGATTATTGGATTAGGAAGGTTTTTTCTTGAACTGAATAGCAAGGTCCCATTTTTCTTGTGAAACGCTTTAAACTGGTAAATATGGCTATTACTAACAAATTCTCTAAGTATTAGACAGGTTATCTCGTAATCCTTTTTGACAGGTTGGCTTTGAAAGAAATAAGTGGGAACTACGGCTGAAGGGAGAATGTTCACTCTCTTCCCTACGACCAATGATAGCATAGATAGGACAAATATTATGAAGCAATAGAGAAAGGATATCTCCACTAAAGATATTGTGACATTATTTTAGAAAAGTGAGAATTTTTCTGTTGAAGGAATGCCTTCATCAAGTTTGTAAAAGAGGGAATGCCCTCTTAATCTGATTTACTGTAATTTGGTATTGTATTCTGGACCTCAGGTCCCAGGCTAGACTGGAGGTTTTCTTCTCCATTCTTTCCCACCAGTGCCTACAGAGAATGGAGCTTCTATAAACTCAGAATTTTATTAATATAATCAATTGGCTTCAGCCTTTTACAGATCAAAAAAAAAAAAACATCCATCCCTTACCACACTTAGGAAAAGGTTCTTTTTAATTTATTTTACAGATTATTGATAATAATGATGGAGGAAATACTGCACTTCTATATTTTCTTTTCCATGGTTTTTATCCACTTCGGCATTAGCATCAGCAAGGTTTTTTAAGCTGAGCATTCTAATATTGGTGCTTCCATTCAAATCAAGGTTAATGATTTTACTTTGTTCTGATTGGGGCTGAGGCTACTATTGTTGAGGTAAAATTTCTTTCATAGATGTTTAATTATCTAATGGGAAGGAATCCTCTTGGTAGATATTGGTATTTTTTCATCCAACAACAGACAATATTGCAGAGAGAATCAAGCCTATCAAAGCAATCTGAAGCATCCATTCTTTTACCACTTTATACATTTACATTTCGAAGGTAATAAAGTAATAGGAAGGAAAGTTAGGATTGATTTTCAAAGAAAATTATGACTTAAAAAAATTTATTCCAACTTCCATTTATTCCCTAGTACAGTTTTCGTAGATACAGTAGTTCATGTTAGTTGTTTCCCAGCTACACTTATGCCAACATCTCATAAATGAAGCTCTCAAATTTCTATTTCGTTAGCTAAGGGATATTATTTTTTATTTTTTTCATCTCATAGGGAAACCTATATTTGGGATACTCTATATACTTTTTTATTTCACATTGTTCCCTTTCATAGTCTCCCCCACCTGGCATTATAGAAAAAGCTATTGTAATCTTTAGATTAATAATTGTGTTCAAGCTTTATAAATCAAACACACTTACATGATTCATCATGAGAATCTAAGGAATCAAAATAGATGTAAATTTATGAAAAATGTATGAAAGAGATGGATTTTCATATTAATTGATGTTAATTTAAGATGTATGCAGTTAAACACCTGTCAATAACCAAAACTCTTATGTTTTGTTTAAATCATTGGTTTAGGTACTAATATTTTACTCATTGTATTTTTAGAACATGACTATTATTAGTCCCCACCTAAATTCAAGCTGCTTGAGAGAAACAGATCAAGAAGGGACAACAATTTGTGAGAGATTAAACTTAAAGTAAGTTTAAATGAGCTTAACCATGACTTCACTTAGGCAATAACTTTTTAATATTGAATCAAACATAAAATGTGTCATAGAATAACCAGCAACATACAAACAACCAAACTAACTCTTTTGAAGAGGAATCCACAAGATACTAAAACATGATAATTTAAAACATTTAAACAATGGTATACCTATTATATTAGTTTATAAAAATCCAAAAATATTTGATTGTGGAGTGTAGTCTTCCACTCGTGCATCTTATTTGAGCTATATCTATGATTTTCTTATTACTCCAAGAAAGCATTCACATACACTCCTTTTCCTTTAGCTACCTATCATAGCTCGGTAGGTCGAACACAATAGAAGACAATAATGATAGGTTTTCTAGATTTGAGAAAGACACTATGGTGATTCTACATATGTGGGAGACAAAATTTATACATGAAGGGAATCACAATGCATTTATTCTTTGACTGCTATAGGAAATAAGTCTACCAATTGAAGCCCATAGAAATCAAGAAAACCCCTGAATCCTGAATCCCCTGGCGTTGAGGGCATAGTAAATAGCTTTGGCAAACATATCCATGATATCAAAAGCATTTGAAACTTTAATTTCTAATTTATTATTATTTTTAGATACAGATGGAAGTGTCATGGAATCAAATTGAAATGCACACATGTAAAAATAGAAAAAAAAGGAATGGGTATGTTTTGTGGAAGAAATGTAGTAGCAACCCACTTGGTGAAAGGCACTAGAAGCCAAATTGGTGAGGAGAGTGTCTGATGTAGTTTGTCTACTACCATTTCTTGTCATCCGCCATTGTAGATTAAAATAAGGGAATAGTTGGCTCTCAAAGACAAAACATAACTCTTATTTTCTCTCGACATTTTCATATCTCTAGAGTATCCAACATGTGGAAGCCTAGCAAAGGCACATGGAATGTCAAATAAATTTCATGATGTGCAGTGGATGCTACGGATTCTAACCACATGAATTACCTCTTACAGGTTGCCACATCTATGAATCTTGCAGAATATTTGCCCTACCAAATTTTTAGGATGGAAAAAGAAAATACCACCTGCATAAATGAGAACAACTAATAAGAAAACCTAAAACTTATCAATCATAATATAATTATTATGTGTTATGTATTATAAGTTATTAAACATATTTTTAAAATAATTTAAATTATATATTTAATTTACATTTAATTATATTTATTATTATATGTTCTTTTTTCTATTGATTAATATATCTCTTTATTTTATTGCTAATGTGAATAGTATATATATTTTAAACATAAGATTATTTCTATTTAAAATATTACATTAAAATCATATTTTATGTATGACTGATAGTAAAAATAAATATTATATAATCTCATTCAAATTAATATAAGAAGAATTATTAATTTTAAACTTCACATATATGCTCCTCCCCCACATCTCTTTGTCATACCGATTGCAAACGAAGGTGTGGATGCTAGTTTTTAAAGCTTTTCCATCTCCATTTAAGAATAGGAGATTTATTTGAATCTTATCCTCCTCACGGGGAATCTTCATTGGTGCAATATTAAAGATGTCATACTTCAAGAAAAGTGCTAAGGATTTGGTTTCCTTTATGACCATTGTTTTCATTTGATTTTTTGCAATTTACAATCAATTGTATTAAGATTCAATCTAGCAAAGACCTATTGCATAGATTTACTAATGTGTATGTTGATTCGTGGAATATAGTGAGTTTGGTATATATAAAGGAAAAATATTCTTTCACATTGTGTTGACTATGCAATTTTTAGATAAAACATATAATCTTGTAAGAAACATTCAAAAATGAAAAGAGCTAAAGGAAATAATCAAAGTGAGTGAAGAAAAAGGAAGAATTTTACCATAAATAAAATAAATGAGAGATTGCTTCAATATCTATCACCAAAACCATCAATATGCTCCAAGATCAACACAATGAGACAAGTATTTTGAAAGGGGAAAAAACAAGAGAAAACCCCTTGTAAATATATATGAATGAGTCAAAAAAATCCTAGAGAAAGAGAGAATTTGAGCAAGAAGCTCATTACCATCAATGAGAGAGCAAGAGTTGAGAATGTGAGTAGAAGTGAGAAAATTGTTCTTCAAGTGTGTGGAGAAGCATCTCTTAAATAGAGATGAGTGATGGAGTTAGCATGTAACTCTCATATTCTATGAATGTCGCATTCATATTAAGTGTGTGCCAAGTGTGAGAATCCTCTTAAGGAGGAATATCTAATTTCCTTATTAAAGAAATTACAAAAATGTGACATGTCCTCCCACTTGGACTATAGGAAAAAATATAATTTAGGATACCTTGGTTTATCCTAATTTAAATAATACACCAAGGGAAGATTAATAATTCTAACACCCCCCTTTAATCTTTACTTTGGGTGTTTACATCAATGGGTATCAAACCCAAATTTTTGCAATGAAATTAAAAAATTTCTCTAGAAAGAGGCTTTGTCAAAATATGTGCAACTTGGTCTTCACCCTTGCAATAGATGAGGGACACTTTCTTTTCTTCAATTTTCTCTCTAATGAAGTGGTGGTGGAGAGAAATGTGCTTTGACTTTGCATGGTAAACTGGATTCTTTGCCAAGGCTATGGCACTTTGATTGTCACAATATAAAGGTGTAGGTTCTTATTGAGGTAGACCCAAATCTTCAAGTATTCTTCTAAGCCATAAAGCTTCCTTAGAGGCATTAGTACATCTTTCCTATTCAGCTTCAGTAAAACATAGAGAAATAGATTGATATTTTTTACGTTTCCAAAATATAGCACCTGAACCAAGAAAGAAACAATACCCACAAGTGGATTTCCTATCATCGGGGTCTCCACCTAAATCTGAATCAGTAAAACCTTGTAATGAAAAATCAGAATTTGCATCATAAAATAATCCTACATTAAGAGTACCTTTAATATATCATAATATACTTTTAGCAATTTTGAAGTGTGTTTGTTGAGGTTTGGACAGAAATATTGAAACTAAACCAACACTTAAATATATATCAGGTCTAGTGAGAGTTAGATAATTTAAACTTCCTACGATTTGTCTATAAGGAGTAGCATCTATAAATAGAGATTCCATATCTATCATTAACTTAGTTCCTAATTCACATGGAATTGAACATGATTAGCATCATCCATATGAAATCTATCTAGAAGATCTTTAGCATATTTACTTTGTGAAATAAAACTACCCTTAGGGGTTCAAAATTTGCATTCCTAAGAAATAATGTAGAAGTCCTAAATCAGTTATTTGAAATTTTTGGTTAAGTTGAAACTTTATATCAGAAATTAAATTGTTAGAATTGGAAGTAAGAATCAAATCATCAATATATAGAATGATAATAACAATGTTATCTTCACTATGCTTGATATACAAGTTAGGATCATTTTTACTTCTATCAAAACCTTGAGAGATAAAGAAAGCATTGATTTTGGAATACCACTCTCTAGGAGATTATTTTATGCCATAAATAGATTTATTTAGTCTAAATACTAAATGTTCATTACCTTCTTTAATAAAACTGGGAGGTTGAGACATAGATTTATTCATGCAAATCACTATTTAAAAAAGAACTTTTAACATCCATTTGGTGAATAAGACAATTCATTTTAGAAGCTAAAGCAAGAACTACTTTAATGGTAGGCATTTTTGCAATAGGAGAAAAGGTCTAATTATAGTCCAATCCTTCAATTTGAGAGAAACCTCTTGCTACTAGCCTAGCTTTAAACTTAGTAATGTCATTCTTTGCATTCAACTTAGTTTTATATAACCATTTGCATGAAACCGGATTTTTATCATGAGGTAAAGGAACTAAATCCCAAGTATTATTAGAAATTAAAGTGTCATATTCCTCTTGCATAACACTTTGCCAATGGGTTTGATTTTTAGCTTGAGAAAAAGTTTGAGGATCATTAGAATTCATAAGAGAATACATCAAATCATAATTGCAATAATTAATTCTCCTAGGTCTAAGTCTGCCCGTTCTAGTAATATAATCATCACCTTCATTAATTAAATCTTTAAACCATTTAGGATTTCTCTTAGAAGTAACATAAATATCACTATGAGGAGTAAACATATCATTACCATAATGAGAAAATTATCACTATGTGGAGTAAATATATCATTATCATCATGAACAAAATTATCACTATTATCACCATCATGAACAAAATTATCACTAGGAGGAGTAGATATATTATTACCATCATCATCATATTTATTGCTAATAGTAGGAATATAAATAGATGCATTAGGAGTAGGGTTTAGGATAGGAGGTTGGTCCTCCACAATCTCAATAGTGCATCCTTTAAATTCATCATCTTTGACCTTGGAACAGTCATGTACTTCATTTTCTGCAATAGAAACATCTCTTGCAATATGCACCTTATTAGTAATAGGATCTTAAACTCTATAACCTTTAGTGGATTCATCATACCCAAAAAAAGTAAATGGAGAAGATTTAGAACCTAGTTTTTGAATTTTTTGTTTGGGTGTGTGAACATAAGCAATAGATCCAAAAAATTTGAAATGTTGTAAATTGGGTTTCCTACCGGACCAAACTTCCTTAGGAGTTATATCTTGCAAAGATTTAGTAGTTCTATTATTAATATAAGTGGCACAAGACATTGCTTCAGCCAAAAAATTGTAATGCATATTCTTTGCATGTAACATACATTCTGCCATTTCCACAATAGTTCTATGCTTCCTTTTTGACACACCATTTTGTTGTGGTGTATAAGGAATGGTAAGATGATGTTTGTAATTCCCCACCAGGGAACCCAGGAGAACTTAACCTAAACATGACACTAAGTTCACGGAATAAATTTTTTTTAAATGTTTACAAACAATAATGATAACAATGCGGAAGCAACACAATGAAGTACATGACATACATGAAATACATCTCATACATAGATAACATTTCTCGAGGGTTCCTTGATATAGAATTACTTAAACAAACTAATCAACGATTACAATAATAAAGAACTGACATAAAGAATACATAATCTAAAACCAATAACATACATTTCAATAATAAAGATTACATATACATCTGATACCATAAGGTATACTACCTAATCAACATCCACTGCACAAGTCACAGGGTATGTAATAATACATAATAAACAATACAATGCATCCTCCAAGGATGATAACCAATATATACATATGGTACAAATACACAACTCAAGTAACTGGTCAAGTCTCCAAAAGACTAGGAAGATGAAATTGCAATAAGGAACATCCAAGCATGACGAAGAATCCGTCAGAATCTCAATGGTAATAAGAATCACTACCACCCGACCGCGTGGAACCAAAGGTCCACTCCCACTGTGCTGAGGAGATAGTAACAGGTCCATCACACAGGGTATACAACAAGAATACAAACAAGGTATACATGACCTCATACTCAAATGCTTAGGAAGATCTTGAAATCAATCTAAACCATAACAAGGAATACTAAACAACACCAGAGGTACTGACACATGTAGGATAACCTAAGCTGTATATAGGAAGGTGTCATCATGTATGTCACATCCTTGAGTTTTGTCCTAGCAATCCTTAAAGAATTTCGGTACTCAAGTGACTATACACAGCATTAATGACCTTTCAAATAGACAAGATCACTAATGATGCCTGAACCTGCACCTCGAAAGGGGGCAAGCATCATCTCATCCTCCATCTAAGCCTATATCAGTGCTCAAGCATGGGTGAGGCATTAATCTTATTAGTTTAATACTAGGTCAGCCTAATTAGATTAATTATGTTATCACTTGTTACCACTACTTACAATAAGCGATCCTAGCAGCCACTTGTGGGCTCCGA
>MU226068.1:12254853-12311930 GCA_018584345.1 Thuja plicata | reverse complement strand
AAAGTAATTAATAAAACATGTTGATAAATTAATTGTAACTTAACAATTAATATATTAATTCAAAGTTAATAATAAGACAAGAACTATTAACTTAAATTAATAATTAATACATTAAATACAATTAATAGTTAACATATTAAATTAAAACTTATTAATAAAAAAAGTATATTAATAAATTCATAATTAACATTTAATATGATAAACTAAATCTATTAACAAATTAACAATAAAACAATTTACTTATTATTTAAAACTTAATAAAAAAAAAACTAAATTAAATTAAGAAAAATTGATTTCATATTTTTTTTTTAATAACAAATATAAAACAAACTAACTTTTTTTAAAAAATTACAAAGTTTTGTTTTAAAACAAAACTTAAAAGCAAATGAAGTGGGGGGGCCCACGAGGGTTCCCTCCCCTTGTGCCATGTGCAGTCCTGCAAAGGACTGTGGGTAGGGGGTGACCACCACCCACCCTCCCACATAAACTTAAGTGGCGCGCACAAGGGAATAAGGGGGTTGGTGGGGATGAGGTCCCACCACCCCTTTCAAAAATAATTTTTTTTTTTAATTTCTATTTTTTTTTTTTTTAACTTTTCTTTGTATTAACAGCTGCACTATTTTTTATGAAGAGTTTATTTTTTTTAAAATTAGTAATTCCGAAATTACGGAATTAGAATAGGATCTAATACTTTTGTCTTTTTTCCTATTTTCTTTTCCTTTCTAGTTAATTTTTTTTTTTCCTGTGTAATATTTTTTTAACTTTTCACCAGTCTGTATAAAATACAGACAGTTGGATTTTTCCAAATGATTTAATTTTTCACAATGAAAATACATAGGAACCAAATTTATTTTTTTTCCTCTATAGTTAGGACTATAGACATAGTTTAATTTTTTTTATTTCTAGGAGATTAATGAGAGATCTATTCACAAAATTTTTGATAGCATAAGGGTACTATGCTAAGAAACATATAAACATGAAAATAATAGATCCAAGCTTCTTATAAACCCCGAAAGCAACAAAACATTGATAAACCATAAATTTAATTTCCTCTATAGCTCAAACTATAGAAAGGATTAATTTTTCATTTTCTAAGAGATATAGAGGGAATTTCTTCCCAAAATTTCAACAGCATAACACTCCGATGCTAAGAATACATAAAATAGAAAAAATTTAGATCTAGGGTTTTAATGAACACTTGAAAATGTAAAAACAACAATAAGCCATTTAAAAGCTAAAATAACAAAGATGCACGAAATCAACATTGAAAATCTGAGATATACAAAATTGAAACCACACATGACAAACGAAACCTACCTTGAATCCAATGCCAGAAATGGAGGAATGTGTCCTTGAAGATGGAAGCAAATTTGAAACCCTTCAAGCATAATTCAACCACAGATCTAGAAACTATGAAGATCCGAGCACACACCCAAGCAAGAAAAATCTCAAAAACTTCAAAGCAAAAAGAATCCACAACAATCCATAATCCTTCAAAAAACCCAAATCACCAAGAGCTCTCTCAAAACTCAAAAAACCTGTTGTATCAAAAGGAAAGAAGAATCCCCCTAATGAGGATCAACTTCCCCTAATCAAGCAATCCCTAATGACAACACATTCAGTTAACTCCCAAAAGGACTCCACCCAAAATTGAAAGAAAATAATAATTAATTAATTAAAATATCTAATTACTTGCACAACTCAACTTTGACTCCTAAAATCAAGTTGAGATCTCTTGAGTTTGAAAATACTTTTTTCAACCCAATCTTGCACATGTAATTAATTAAATATTAATTTAAATAACTTAAATATTTAAGCACAATAATCCATGCAAATGAATATTTAATTATTTAATCAAGCATAAAGCATATTCACTCTAATATTCAATTAATTATTTAATTAAATATTAATATTCAATCATTGCACTTTAATTAACCTTCCAATTAAACATAGGTATTTAATTTAATTTTCAATTAATTAAACACCCTATATTTAATAATTAATTGCAATAATATTCAATTAAATAAATAACATGATTTAGCACCCACATAATCACATCAAGCACCTGAAATTGAAAACAAGCAAAAATCAAACATGCACTAGGAAAGGGATACACGAATTCCTATCAACTATACGAATTCGGTAAGGTAGCCAATACGGATACTTATCCACTAGCTAGGAAAATTAGGTTTAGGATAGGATTTGGACCTGAAAACTATCTCCCCTCTCTTACCATTGAGATTATTGTGATAGGACACGCTCACTCCTGCCAATTCAGGGAAGACGTAGCCCAGTACCTGCAAATCTATCATCACAAAGATGAACATACATGCATATATCATATGAAAAACAATGGTTGAGACTAGGTTATCATGTGGATCTCGCCGAAGAAAGTAACTATGACTCTGTCCCATACCATACCAAGCACATCAAACAGTAGTGAAAACATACAATTATCAATGTGCATATAAATCTAAGGTCAGTATTGTCAGAAGACCATAATCGATATGAAATCCTAACATATACATAAGCATCATAAAATAACCCTAAATCACATATACACAGAAGATACAACATGATGATAATGGATCAATAACATACTGAAACGTATATATAAGTATCCTTAAGATCAACTGAAATAACCACATATACATCAAAATGCCTAAAAGAGTTTGGCATCCACAAACTAAAAAACAAACTAAGAGGTGGGTATTATAATGTTTTATACCAAAAAATCTCAAGTAAGAACAAAAATCATTATTAACATATTCAATACCATTATCTATTCTAAGAATTTTAAGCATAGAACCAGATTGCCTTTCCACAAACATATGAAATTCAAAAAATTTGTCAAGAACTTGATCTTTAGTATGCAATAAATAGATCCAAATTCTTCTATTAAAATCATCAACAAAGGTAAGAGCATACTTTGAACCTTGTATAGAGGTGTTCTCCATTGGTCCCAAAAGGTCATTGTGAATGAGATGTAACTTATGAGACTCCCACCATGAAGTACCATGAGGAAATGGCTCACTTTTCATTTTGCCACGCATACACCCTGTGCATAGAATTTTAGATGGAACAATATGGGGTAATCCTTCAACCATGTTAGATTTTTGCATCAAATAAATATAATTAGAATTCAAATGGTCGAGCCTTTCTTGTTATACATTGAAATCAATATTAACTTTCAAAGAGTACCTTGAAGAGAAAAACTCATAAAGTTTAAACAAGTTATCATGATCTATCTTAGCATTAGCAAAAACATGATCAGTGTTAGGATCAATAATATAATACATTATCCTTATGAAATTTAACTTTGTAATCTTGACATAATTGAGAAACTGAAAGAAGATTGGATTTCAATTCAGGAACATATAGAACATTGTGTAATTTTTCATTTGGAACATTAACATCACCAAATCTATCAACTTTGCAACTATGGTCATTAGCTAATTGGATAGGAAAATGTGTAGTATCAAGTTGTAAAGAATTGAATACTTCTCTATGAGATTTAACATGGTGAGAATCCCCCTATCAAGAATCCATTCTAATGCATTAGAATCTTTGTAACAACCAGTAAAAGCACGACGAGATTGATTACCTTGAGATTTGTTATTGTTTTGATTATTGTTATTCGTAGGCATCTTATCATTTTTCTTTTAAAAAAAAGCATTAGTTAGGTAAGCACCTTTTCCACAATAAGTACAATGTGGTTTCTTATTTTGTTGATTGTTATAAGTATTATTATGATTAGTATTATTGTTATATGAGGGACCAAAATTAAACTTGTTATTTGAATAATTATTGTTATGATTATTGTTATTTGAATTACTATTATTATGATAATTATTGTTATGATGTTTATTATTGTTTTTGGAATAATTATTATTATGATTATTATTATTTTTATTATGATAATGATGATTATTATTAGAAGTATTATGATTATATGATTTGTCATTTTGATTTTGATGTTTAGACACAAAAGCATGTCCATAAGATCTAAGAATACCAAATTCTAGTAACTTAGCTTCCTCTTGACGTAATAAATTTTAAAAAATAGCATAACTTAAGTGAGAAGCTAAACTAGAAATAGCAAGTTGAGAATGAATATTAGTAATAAACTGTTGGAATTCTTTAGGAAGATATTTCTTTAGAATGATAGTAATTAATCTAATATCAGTTAAAGTAACACTTAAACCACTTAATTGAGTTTTAATAGAATCAAATTTAAGTAAGAATTCATCCATGGATTTGAAATATGTATACCTCAAGTCTTCCAAGTTGTCGTGGAGTTGAATCTTTTGTGATTCGGTGGAGCTGTCATAAGTTTGTTTCAAAATGTCCCATGCTTGATGGACTTTGATGCAATTTCCAATCAAGATGTATAGATCAAGAACAATAGAAAGGCCAATTAATCTAAGATCTTCTTTTTTAGTTTTCTATGCATCTTTGTCAGCTTGAGAAGCATTGGCAATCAGTTCAAAAGAGGCATCTATAGAAAATTCTAGCAAATTCTTAAAACAAAATATAAAAGAAACATGCGTCTTCCATTGATGATAGTTAGAACTATTTAATTTGATTTCAGGAATGAGGGTAGAAATGATTTATTAAGAAAAATGATAAGATTAACTGAAATGGAGTGAAATACAATGAATATAATGTGCTAAAGATCAAGAAAAATAAATTTAACTTAATGTTAAGCACACTTTGAATGGTTCAAATTTTATTTGAAAAAAAAATTATTATTTTTTAAATGTTTAAAATAAAAAAAGAGTATAGATTAAAATTAAAATAAATTAAGGATTAGTGTATAAAACGTATTATAAAACATGTATTAAGGTTAACAAAGGTTTGTTTAAGAAAATAGATGTAAACCAAAAAATATTAAATCAAATGCTTTTAAAATTTATAGGAATTAATGACAATGATATGGGAATTAAACTATAATAAACTAGATAAAGATTTAATTAAACTATTTGAAAAATATAATGAAACTAATGAGATAAACAATAACTTATTAAATATAGACAAAAAATAGTTTAAACAAATAGGATATCGTTAATTATAACTTAATAACTTAATAAAATTAAAGATTAAATGAGTCAAAGATTTAAAGAAACGTTCAAACTAAAACTAAAATTAGATAATTCAGAAATGATTAAGAGCTCACAGTAGTCTCCCTGCAAGAATAATTGATAGTATTCTCCCTGCAAGAATAATTGAAGAAATGTTGCCAAAGGCTAGAATGAAATACTGCAAAATATCGACCCAAATCCAAAAGGTAACAAAATAACTTAAAGAAAGTAATGTTGCATATACAAAGGAAGTAGATAAATCTTAAACAATATACAAAGGAAGCACTACTAGAGCAGCATACACTGGGGAAAGATAAAGTTGCATGAATTGAAGATGGTGAGAATGGAAAAAATGTTTTGTTGTGTATAGTAAAAAAGTTTTGTTGTGAGATGTGAACTGTGTATAGTAAAAACATTTTGATGTGAAGATGAGAATGAAGGATATGAGAAACAATAGAATGTTAATAAGCAGCGTGGTTAGATGGAGCAACGTGGGTTGAAACCCTAAAACACCAAGGAGTTTAGTTAAAGAGATATAAATAAAAAAGATATATTACAAAGATATTAATAAAATCTTAGATGTAATAAAAATAGAGAGTGCAAGTATAATAAGATAGAGATCTGAGAAAATATATATTTAAACCTGAAGAGACAAATATTTAGAGAAATGGAAACAAAATACAGACAATAAGCAATAGATATATGAAAATAAAAAGGTTATTGTTTGTGAGACCTGAAATCAAAATGAGATAAAAAAAAAAAAAAAAAACCCTTGCATTTTCTTGACAGAGGGTGTATATAGAACTTTTTTTAAAACTTGAAATAGAGATTAATAGACTTAGATCTGGTGGCAAGTCATCAAGAACTAGTTTAAAAAAAGTTAGATTTACAAAATAACGAAAAATTCTGTAACAAAAAGTTAATCAATCAACGAAAAACAACTTTCTTCTTCTCAACCAAGATATCCCTCGAATGACACCTTCATGCAACACTCAAAAAAATAATTTAAATAGCTCTGATACCATGTAAGAAACATTCAAAAATGAAAAGAGCTAAAGGAAAGAATCCAAGTGAGTGAAGCAAAAGGAAGAATTTTACCATAAATACAATAAATGAGAGATTCCTTCAAGATCTATCACCAAAACCATCAAGATACTCCAAGATCAACACAATGAGACAATTATTTTTAAAGGGGAAAAACAATAAAAAAACCCTTTGTGAATATAATATGAATGAGGCAAAAAAACCTAGAGAAAGAGAGAATTTGAGCAAGAAGATCACTACAATCAATGAGAGAGCAAGAGTTGAGAATGTGAGTAGAAGTGAGAAAATTGTTCTTCAAGTGTGTGGAGAAGCATATCTTAAATAGAGATGAGTGATTTAGTTATCATGTAACTCCCACATTCTATAAATTTCACATTCACATTAAGTGCGTGCCAAGTGTGAGAATCCTCTTAAGGAGGAATATCTAATTTTCTTATTAAAGGAATTAAAAAAATGTGACATGTCCTCCCACTTGAACTAGAGGAAAAAATACAATTTAGGATACCTTGGTTTATCCTAATTTAAATAATACACCAAGGAAAGATTATTAATTCTAACAAATCCTAATGTTTGATAAAAGACTGGAAGATGAGAGCTACAAGACAAGTATTGACAGATATTGATAAAATAAAAACTATATAGGGTTTTGCCTTAGTTAAACCCCCATTTTGGTGATCTCCACCTCCACGAATAGCCAAATATATATATATATATTGTGTGTGTGTGTGTGTGTGTTTACTCTTTGAGAAGAGTCTTTGAACATGTAATATCAAAGTCTAATCTTCTAGATTAACAATCCTAACATAACATGGAAATGAGAAAGCAATGCATAGATTTGAATATGATAAAGAAAGCATACCAAGCCCCCAAAGCTAAATTAATCCTACCAATTGAAAATCCCTAATTGCTGCGCCATGATAATGTCCTTTTGAATGCTTGAATCTTGAGAGTGGTAGATCTAATAGAAAAGAGCACCTTCTTGCTTCAATGAAGATCTACAATAGCTTGTCCACAAAAATACTTGAATGTATCAACATGTCCTCATAGATTTGTCCTTCTATATCATCATCTTTCTTATTTTCATCATCATTGCATCATGTCATCTCTCGATTTTGTTTCATGGTCAAATGAAGGCAAAAGAGAGTGTTTATATAGAGATCTCAATATAGGCCTCCTAGGGAAATGTGAGGGACCCAAATTCAAATTTCACCTTGAATTATGGTTCAATCACCATCACAAACCAAGGAGGGAATGAATTAAATTAGATATCGGAGAAAACACTTTCGCATCCGAACTCGGGGACCTATTTTAAGTTTAGAATCCTGATAAGCTCCTATTTTAAGTTTAGAATCCCGATAAACTCTAGAATTGAAAGTGGGGATCAACACCTAACAGAGGTCTATGTTGACCTCACCCTTGACCTAGGTCAAGGTTAAACTCACCCTTGACCTAGGTCAAGTTCAAACTTGACCTTGACCTGAGGTTCCAGGCAGGTCACCTAGTGATGTCTGTGAGATTCCCAAGTCAGCTGGGGACCTAGGAAGGTGATGGAACATTCTAGAGTGCTAGGAAGAATTCCTAGAGGCCTAGAGAGAGTATGATGAGGTATAGGAGGGACCACATATAGGTCCTTCCTAGAAAATAGATTCATGGAGAAGTAAACCAAGGAGAATCCATAAGATCCTAACCCTAATTTCACCTAATCATGAAGAATCAAACACAAATGCATCCTATATGCCAATCTAATATGCAAGCACACTAAATGAAGGTGCTAAACATACAAAAATTGAAGTGCTTCCTTATTAGGATGATAAATTTATCCCCCACTTTATCTTATTTATGACACTACGTGAGTATGTAAGCTAAAGTAAGAAAACATCAGAAAGTGAAAAGGATATAGCCAAGTCCTTAATGTAGAGATCCTACAAGAAACCATTAGTATCTGCAACCTAAAACACAAGGTTAATGAAAGATCCATAGAGAACCTAAGCCTTACTAAAATCATCTTGAGAAGTGTATAAATCCCCTTATTCCCCCCATGTTTTGGCTTACTATTTTTTTGAAAGGTGAAACAGGGTGATAAGGTAAATTCTATACACTGAATATGTAGTTTATTGAAAATTCTTTTCCTAAACTAGTTATAAGGTTCCTAAACCTTCATAAACTAACTCAATAGGTTGGGTATCTGAATCATGATTCCAAAACTTCTGACGGCACTAAAAATGGAGCTACCAAACTCAAGTTATGATGAAGAGAGTGAATGTCTCTCTAAATGCATGTACAAGGAAATTTGAATTTGACCTAAGTAAATTCGAATGAAACCCTAAGAAAAACCCTAAGGAAACCCCAATTTCAAGTTATAAAAAGGAGAAAGAGACACTTACCTTCTCATTCTTACCATTTTTAGAAGTTTTGAGAAGGAGATAAGATGTCAAAGAGAGGATAATTTTGAGTGAGCCGTATGGAGGTCCTGAGAGAGCGCCTGGCCAGCGAACAGCCACTACCTAAGGTAGGTTTCATGTTTTGATGTTTAAGATTGAAAAATTCATGTTTTTATAGGGAAGGTTGACCCTGAACCAATTATGTTGACCCTGACCTTCTGAGGTTGACCCTAACTGGGAGGTTCTATCCTTTTTGGGGTGAATGTCGACCCTGACCCAAAAAGTTCAACCTTGACCCAAAAAGCTCGACCCTGACCCAAAATGGTTGACCTTGACCAGTTCAAGTTGGCATAGTGTTTGTTTGATGATAGAGTACCGATATGGTACCTTTCTATTCTTACAGGACCCTATCTGTCTTTGAGAGCATCCCTTTGGAGGGTTACTGTTGACTATCAAAGAGAGCATGTCTGAGCTACAGTGAGATCAGATATAACTTTTGAGAGATGTGGGATTATACTAGGTAGCATTCCTACCACATATGAGGTTCCATCGGTCCATGATTTCTACCATGGTAGAGAGGTGGGATGAGGATACTTGTTCCTTCCATCTTACCTCAAGGGAGATCACGATCACACTGGAGGATGTGTACAGGATTCTATGGCTTTCAGTCTGAGGTGAGCCTGTCAGACCGAGGGGACCGCGGGGTCCACCTGAGGTGTTGGGAGATGGGGAGTATTTCTTGGGATTGGTACCACAGATGAGGACCCAATCAGATTAGATCACCTTATCATCTATGCTAGCAGGTCTGACACCTTTGGTACGAAAAGTGATGTTATGTATACTCGTGTTGGTTGTGATACCAAACATGAAGGGTATAGTTTTCTTAGCACCATTTACTGACCTTGTGCACAGGATGGAAGGTGATAGAGTTATTTTCTCATGGGGGAATAGTATGTTAGCCCATCTTTACCATGACTTGAGTTAGCTAGTGAGATATCAGCAGGAGAGTCTTATAGTATGCACCTTGTTACAAGTTTGGATGTTTGAGCACTACACATGTACACAACCACAGGGTGTTCCAGTGATGATAGATGCAAACACACTAAGATCCTTTGCATATCTGCTAGCAGATGTCTAGCAGTGCAGGGATATCCTCTTTTAGAGAGTATGCCTTGACCATGTACCAGGTATAGATGTTATATGGAGACCTTATTGTCAGATGATAGAGTGGCCAGAAACATGATATCAGTTGAGATACTCACAGTGACGCAAATTGCTAGAGGGTCCCACCAATCATGTCATGATGTCATATTACTATGATAGAGTGATGAGATAGTTTGGTTTGATACAGGGAGTCCCTTAGATAGTTCCTTGTTATGCATACACGATGAGGTACTATCAGAGACCTAGCGCCATACACTAACCTACAATAGCAGACATTGTAGATAGTGAGATAGATGAGACCAAGGATATAGAGGTAGCCCCTAAGACATCCTATGCGGGTGCTAGCATAGATTATATCAGATATTGGATTTTATAGGGGACCCATCCTATCTTCCCCGATGACTACCCTACAGGTGATCCAGATCTTTCAGAGAGGATGCACTGGGGTGGTGATATATTAGAGGAGGAGGAGGATCATGGGGAGGATCCCATTCCTAAGGAGAGAGAAGAGGAGAGAGAAGAGGAGATGCCCCTGGCCATGATACAAGTATCAGTGATCATGCAGTCTATGTTTCACCCTTGAGATCATGACGACCTCCCCGAGCGCACACAGAGACACCACCACCTAGACCCAAACATAGTGAGAGAGGAGAGAGTAGTCACTCCATGTCCCCACCATCTAGATCCTTTGGTGATACTCAAGAGGGAGATCCAGGTATGACATATGTAATTTAGTTAAAATATTTTAAATGACTATGTTTCTTATAAAAAGTATTGAAAGAAAGTTCTTGAATTTTGCAGCGAGCGTAGCGGAGTGGAGGAGTTTTGTATCCAAGGTGCTGAAGGATACATGCATATCCTACCAACTACCATCTAGTGAGTTAGAGTCCCTTATAGGACAAAGGGATCCTGAAAGACATGCATATATCTTCCTATGTGTACGAAGAGAATTGAGGATATGTAAAGAAAGAGAGGAGAAGTTGATGGCTAGTCTATAGAGATCCCAAGAGCATAACCATGAGATGAGTATATCGAGGAGCCGCACATAGAATACCATTCTAAGATCCTCAACCTCACACCATAGATCAGAGAGAGCTGGGAGCCACTGACCCTCAGAGCATAGAGACAGAGTTTGATAGATATGGTGCATGTGCCATATACATACCAAACATAGAAGAAGTTTATTTATGAAAAAAATACTTTGTTTGAACAATTAGTTTTATGGTTGATTACTTGTATTTTCATCAATGCACAAAAAAAATTTAATAATAAAAAATAGAAGAAAAATGTGTATGAATGCATTTGAATTTATATAACGTATAAAATGATTACTCTATAAGGAATACACACATACATGAAGAAATAAATATTTAGTTAAGGATAATAACGTTTGAGATGCATAATATTAATAGGTTCCTTAAGAGGGACACCATTCATATCATCAATTTTATAAGTACCTAAAGTAAAGTCCTCAATAACCACAAAAGGTCCAAGCCAATTTGGGCTAAACTTCCCTTTCTCACTAGGTAGAGCCTTCACATTCCTTTGATTCTAATATAAGACTAAATCACCTACCAAAAATGACTGTTCAATCACCTTATGATTATACTATTTCTGGAGTCATTTATGATAGGCCTTAATATGTTCCAAAGTGTTTATCTGTTGTTCATCTAACATTTCTAATTCTTGTGATCATTGTTCTCAGAAATTATCTTTGTCAATAATCTCATGAAATGAAAGATGCAAAGATGGTATTTCTAATTCCAAAGGCGTAATAGCATCAATGCCATAAACAAGATTATAAGGAGAAGTACCGGTGGCCGTACGAACGCTAGTCCTGTAGGCCCACAAAGCATAGGTAAGATGGGTATGCCAATCTTTCACATGCTTGTTAACCATTTTCTTTAATTTGTGTTGAATGTGATATTTCTCCATGAATTTCATGACTTCTTTATTTTTGAAAGAAGTACCAATATCCAAAACTATCATTGAATGAATACCAAATCGTGCTATAATATGATTAAGGATAAAATCACAAATAACATCCATAGTAGTAGAATGTAGGGGAATGGCCTCTACCCACTTCATAAAGTAGTCTGTAGCCGTGAGGATATACACATGTCCTTGAGAAGAAGCTGGTGAGATTTTTCCAATAAGGTCAAAATCCCAAATGCTAAAAGGCCACGGAGCAACTTGATTACAAAGCTCGTGAGCAGGAGCGTGGATTAAATTACCATGTTGTTGACATTGAGGACACTTTTTAACAAACATAAAGGAATCTTTCTCCAACGTTTGCCAATAGTACCCCATTCTAAGAAGTTTATTAATTAAATATTTTCCACCAAAGTGCCCTCCACAAGAACCAGAGTGAGCTTCTGCTAAAGCTACAGGTACTTTGGTTTTGTTAAGACATCTTCATAATATACCATTATAAGATCATTTGTAAAGTGTTTCTCCTATAATAATATAATAGACTACAAGCTTTCTAATATGATTACGCGTGTTCCTTTTTTTTTATTCCGGAAAAGTATTATCTTTCAAAAAATGAAAGACATGTGAATATCATTCATCAAGATGCAAGTTAAAACAATCAACAATAACCTTCTCAAAAATTGCAAGATTTTTAAGAGTATGTATAGTAAATTGAAAATATTCATCATTATTCTCAAGACAAACCAAAGAAGTTGCGCTTTCCATGGCATCTGCATGTCGATTATCTTTCCTAGGTAAAGTTTGAATCGTATAAAAAGAGAATTGTGAAAGAATATCTAGAGCCAAATCTTGATATTGCATCATTTTATCATTATTAGTCTTATAACCTCCTTTGATTTCTTCAACAATTAATTGTGAATCCCCATAAATTTCCAAATTTTTAATATGAAAGGATGAATCTACTCGTAAGCCAGCTATAAGAGCTTCATACTCCGTGATGTTTTTACTACAAGGAAAATTTAGTTTATATGACATAGGGATTGGTTTCTTTCTAGGAGGTATCAAGATAATTCCCACCCCAGAACCTATCTTACATCTAGAACCATCAAAATATAATTCCCAAACATCTTCCTGTTTAATTGCAAATATATTCTCATCTGGGAATTCTACTGCGGTAACACTTGTATTAGAATGAGGACAAGGAGCTTCAGCTAAGTAATTAGTTAAATCTTGTCCTTTGATTGACTTTTGAAGGATAAAATTGAGATCAAATTCTATAAGTAACATCACCCACTTTTCCAGATGGCTAGAGAGATCAGTTTTTGAAAAAAGATGTTTTAGAGGATCAAATTTAACAATCACATTGACCTCAACATTCAACAAGTAATGCCAAAGTTTTTGACAAGCATAAACTAAAGCCAGGCGTTGTCTTTCTAATTGAGTATATTTTTTTTCGTAATGCAATAAGGTCTAACTAATATAATATACCGGTCTTTCCTTTCCTTCACTGTCATGTTGAGCCAACAATGCACTTATAGCATTGGAAGTAGCAGAAGTATATAGATAAAAGGTTCTATTGCATTGAGCAGGTTGTAAGATAGGAGGATTAGAAAGATATTCCTTAAATTTCTCAAAGGATTGCTTACATTCCTGGTTCCAAGAAAAAATGGTATCTTTTCTGAGTAAAGAAGTAAAAGGAACAATCCTATTGGCTAGGTTAGAAAAAAAGTGATGAATAGATTGTATTTTACCTTGTAAACTTCATAATTGAGAAATGTTCTTAGGAGGAGGCATGTTAACAATAGCATCAATCTTTTAATTATCGACCTCTATGCCTCGCTTAGAGATTATAAACCCTAGTAACTTTCTATAATCTACTCCAAAAGCACATTTCTTAGGATTCAATCTCATATTATAGCTCCTAATTCTTTCAAATATTTGTCCTAAAATGAACACATGATCCTCTCTTTGTATATATTTTTCCAAGATATCATCCACATAATCTTCCAAAATTTTATGAATGTAATCATGAAAAATCAAAGTCATGGCACATTGATAAGTTTCTCCCGCATTTCTTAATCCAAAAGGCATAATGACCCAACAGAATGTCCCCCAAGGTGTTATAAATGTGGTTTTAAGTTGATCCTCAATAGGAATAAATATTTTATTATAACCCAAAAAACCATCCATAAAAGATAATAAAGCATGACCTGATGTTGAATCCATAATCATGTCAATATTAGGTGGTGGGAATTCATCCTTTAAGGATGCTTTATTTAAATCTTGAAAATTGGTGCACATTTTGATCTTATTTTCCCCCTTAGAAACAGCCACAATATTAGAAATCCACTCAGAATAATCAATAGAACAGATGAACCCAACACCTAATAGTTTTTCGATTTCTGCTTTTACTAGTAAGGCAATGCCCGGATTCATCTTGTGAATCTTTTGTTTTACAGGTTTAGCATTAGGTTTAAGAACAATATTGTGAGTAACAATCTTAGGATTTATACCCGACATATCTGAATATGTCCAAGAAAAAATATCCTTATATTCAAGCAAAAGGGAAAACAATTGATCATGTTCATATGGACTCAAACATTTTCCAATTTTTATTGTCTTTTTAGAGTCATGCTTATCTACTTGAACTTCAATGGTCTCCATTATTAATAATTTACTTTGTATGGGAGGATCCATGGGCAAAAGAGAAATATCATGTTCATCATGTTCTCCAAAATAGGCTTCATTGTTCAAACAATAGAGTTTGCTTCTTTTGTGATGAAACCTAGGTAGATATTGGTAAGCCCCTAAAAAATCAGCGAGGGCTTCAGCCTCAGGAAAGATATCCAAACAAGGTTTTTGATCCATGTCTAGGAGAAGCGGATTAACCAATTTCAAATGTCCACCACAAATATGATTAACATTAAGAGGAAAAGTGGATGGTTGTCCATAAGGATTGAATCCTAACCCATAAGTATAATCACAACCGTCATTGTCCAAGGGTACTTATATACCTTGTTCATATTTACCACAACCTTTTCCATTAAATCCTGATTTCTTGAGTAAATGATAACTAGAACCATATTTGTCGGTCATATCAGATTGAGTTAAAGGAGAAGCATATGTCATAATGTCATAGCAATCTGGTTTTATTGTCTCAATCATTTCATTACCTGAAGCAGCAAAAAAATTTCTTTTTAATTCCTCAGATAACAGAGAGGGGATAAACACTTGTTTTTCAAATTTACTTTGTTCTTTCATAAATTCTAAATTTGAGACTTTGTATTCCCCTATTAAAGAAGGATTGAAATCCAATGTTCCCGAATCATCTTCCATCAAAGAAGAAGATGAAATCTCAGCATTTTTATCTTCAAGTGGTTGCTCAGGTTTTTCACTGGGTTGTAGGGCTCAGGAACCTTAGCATATTTCGCATTCAGGAAAGGATTTGGCACATCATCCGCATGTAATGTGTACATCAGATTGTTATAAATGAACCTCACCTTACAATGAAGAGTAGAAGGAACCGCATGCATAGTATGTAACCAAGGTCTTCCTAATAAAATATTGTAGTTGAGCGGTCCTAGCATAACATGGATAGGAGTGTAGAGGAGAACAGGACCAACTTTGATAGGTAGCCTGATAATACCCAAAGTTTTCTTTGCAATGTTATCAAAGCCATGAATAGGAATATTATCTATTTGAATAGTTGTAAGATCAGATTTAATTTCCCTAAGCATATCCATGCTACAAACATTAATCCCAGATCCATTGTCAATTAGTGTTCTACGAATGATACTCTGATTAATAGAGACAGCAACCATAAGAGCATCATATTGATTCTGCACCTCAACAAAAGGTAATCATTATCAGAAAACACAATAGGAGGTATAGAAGGCATAGTATGCATGCACTCCAAAAATGAATTAATGTTCTCTTGGTTAGGAGGTGGAGCAGGAAGAGTGGATAAAGCTTTTTGCAACGCCTCATGATATGTAGAAGAAGTTTGAAGTAATTCCCATAAAGAGATCTTAGCTGGAGTAGTGTGTAACTACTCAACTAAATCATATTCCTTAAAGGAAGAAGGTAACCTATGTGTTGGAGGAAGCATAGGTTGAGAAGGAGGTAAAGTAGCTGGGACAGTAGGTTGAGGATTATTTCGAGTGCGATAAGCATGCAAAATGAAATCCGTGCTATCAAAGAAATCCAAAGGATCTCTAGGTTTACCCTTAATATTTATTCAAGGACATCCTTTTACCATCATCAAAGGTTCAGGAAATACCATTCTAGGTATCTCAATGTTGCAAATAGAGGTGTATGAAGGTAACCATGCATACACTCTATGGTAAAAGTCAATTGGAGAGGTTGTGGAGGAGGATGAAATGGGAATGGGATCCATGGTGATCCCATTCGAACCATTTGCACACTCACTTCCATGTACCTCATTAAGGGATATATCCTCTTGTACAATAAAATCCTCATCAAAGTATTCTAAACAAGAATCATACGTGTTGAGCACAAAAATAAAATAACAAGCATGTAAATATTTTTGTGTTTTCTTAAAGAAATTTTATGATTTTTATGAATTTTGAAGTATAAATGCAAGAGTATAAAAGAAAACCTACTTCTATATGCATGCAAGATCTAATATGAAATGTAAATCTAACACCAAAAAGAAAGAGTTGTCTATAGTGGGTTCACCAAAATGTAAGATCTAAAATTGGTGCTGAACATGAGGTCTTCTAGATGATAGGAATTGCATATGAAAAGAGACCCTAAGTCCAATTTTAGTCTAATACACTTAATTATTATGATAAAGAATTGAGAATACTTGTAAATAAATAAGGAGTAAAATACCTACCTCATATCATAACAGATCTAAAGAATGTTTTTTTTGGGATCTATACTTTGTTTCTGGAAAATCTAAAGTATGATCTAGAACCGAAACACAGAGAGGAACAAAACCCAGAGATCATTTTCCAATCCAACACCGTCTTATGAAAGAGGTCGACCTTGACCCACTAATCTCACCCCTAACCCAATAATCTCAACCCTGACCTGTGTTTCCTCGATAGAAAATCTATTTTTAGATCCCGATAGTTTGCTGAAAATGGTATCCAAATCTAGTCTCAGATCCACTATCTTGTACCTGTAACTCCCAAAAATAGCACCTGCAAATATCTAGAAAAAAAGGGTTTTGGGGTGGCTATATAGGGTTTTGCCTTAGTCAAACCCCCATTTTTGTGATCTCCACCTCCATGAATAGTCGAATATAGAATGTATGTATGTGTGTGTGTTTTCTCTTTGAGAAGAGTCTTTGAACATGTAATATCAAGATCTAATCTTCTAGATTAAAAATCCTAGCATAACATGGAAATGAGAAAGAAATGCATATATTTGAACATGATAAATTAATAATACCAAGCCCCCAAGGCTAAAGTACTCCTACCAATTCACAATCCATAATTTATACCCCATGATAATGTCCTTTTGAATGCTTGAATCTTGAGAGTGGTAGATCTAATAGAAAAGAGCACCTTCTTGCTTCAATGAAGATCTACAATAGCTTGTCCACAAAAATGCTTGAATGTATCAACATGTCCTCATAGATTTGTCCTTCTATATCATCCTCTTGCTTATTTTCATCATCATTGCATCATGTCATCTCCTGATTTCGTTTCATGATCAAATGAAGGCAAAAGAGAGTGTTTATATAGAGATCTCAATATAGGCCTCCTAGGGAAATGTGAGGGACCAAAATTCAAATTTCACCTTAAATTATGGTTCAGTCACAATCACCAATGAAGGAGGGAATGAATTAAATTAGATATCAGAGAAAACACTTCCGCATCCAAACCCGGGGACCTATTTTAAGTTTAGAATCCTGATAAGCTTCAGAATTGAAAGCGGGGATCAACACCTGATAGAAATCTATGTTGAACTCACCCTTGACCTAGGTCAAGGTTGAACTCGACCCTTACCTAGGTCAAGGTCAAACTTGACCCTGAACTAAGGTTCTAGGCAGGTCACCTAGTGATGTCTGTGAGATTCTCAGGTCAACCGGGGACCTAGGAAGGTGATGGAACATTCCAGAGTGCTAGGAAGAAGGCCTAGAGGCCTAGAGATAGTATAATGAGGTATAGGAGGGCCCACACATAGGTCCTTACTAGAAAATAGAGTCATGAAGAGGGAAACCAAGGAGAATCCATAAGATCCTAACCCTAATTTCACCTAATTATGAAGAATCAAACAGAAATGCATCCTAAATGCCAATCTAATATGCAAGCACACTAAATGAAGGTGATAAACATACCAAAATGGAAGTGCTTCCATTTTAGGACCATACACAATGGTTCCCGCTTGATAGGATTTTCAAATTTTCCCAAGTCCGCTGTCATTTCCCCTACATTTGTTGTTGTAGTGGGGGCTTCAGATGGGCCCTTTTCTATGTCATTTGGAGATGCAAATATGTCCCTCATTGGGTTGGGTGTTCTTGTTTCTCTTCTTGTGAGAGGCTTGAAGATTCTTCCTGGGTTAAGTGGTGGTGGGGTTTCTATTGTTGATTTTGTGAGGATTGGGGCTTCCCTTCCAAATGCTACTATTGTTGGTGGGTGGAGCTATGATCGGGCTTCCAAATCTACTTCGACTACTACAAAGGAAAAAAATTGTCTTTTTGTTTGTGCCAAGACCTCCCCTATGGTGGTGTGTGGCCCAGTTGTGGTGGATAATGTTTATTTTTCCAATGTTGTGGGTTGTTCATGTTGGAAAGTGATAGTTTTTGGTATGGTATGAGACACTTATGGGTTGTCATTTATGGAAATGCATATGATATATTGATCTCTTGGAATGATGTTCTATTTTGGAGATACAGTCTTCAAAATTACTATGTACAGAAGCAGAAATACAGAGTATAACAGTATTGTTTTGGCTAGCGAAGATCGAGTACAAAATTTTATGACTCACAAGCTTAGAGAAAGATACTATGGAATATGTAAAACATCCACCTAAGATAGATTTGGTTTTGGAGATGATTACAGTGAGTTAGAAATATTTAAAGACATGTGCAGACAACAGAATAGCGTAACAGAGCAGTTGAAAAAGTAGTGATGAATCAAGGAGTATGGCGTGGACTCCTATAAAGCTAAGTTGGATTATGATTTTTGATAACCTATATTTTGGTTATGTAAGAGCACTGACTTTATATTCACTCTTTACATTATTAATTCTATTTGTATTGAGAGTTGACTATGTGATATTAATTTAGAGAGTCGACTTGATGATGATAAAGATATATATATGAAGACTTTTTATAAATCAAAGACATGATAATATGATGAGGTAAGAAAGATATGTATCTATGTGAATGGAAGATGCAAGAGTAGAGGTTAACAAAGATCATTGAAGAGTTGTGACTGGAACTATCTAAGCATTGAAGACGCTTGTCTTGTTCATTACTGAGAACACTTTGTAACAAAAGTTTTTTTGTAAGAGTTGTAAGCTTAGTTGGTCCCTAACAGGGTGTTGTATACCTTTAACAAGGTTGTTATTCCTTTAACAAGGAAATGTACTATGTAATATTCAGCTCCTAATAGGGTTAGGTATCCTAACATGGCTAGGTCTCCTAACAGGGACATTACACTTTAGTGCATGCTTATGGGTACCATCTCCACCAGGGTTTTCCCTTGGCCAAGGTTTCCCCAATAACAAATAATGGTGTTATGAGTTCCTGTGTTATTTTCTTATGTTCTTTTCATTTCTGTAAGCTTATGGTTTATTTGGAATTGGTTTAAGTTTAATTTAAATTATTGTAATACTGATTCATCCCCCCTCTCAATATTACTCAATCCTAACAATTGGTATCAGAGATATTGGCCCTTGAAGAGAAACTCTAACAGCTTAAGGGAGATCATAATGGATTCATAAATTTTGCAAGAGAATTTTGAAGCATCACTTGAAGACCTTGATAAAGAAAAAGAAGAGAATGGTGACTTAAGATTCAATTTAAGAAAAGCTGAGGGATTCATCAAGAAACTAAAGGATGAGCTTGAACTTTCCAAAAATCAAAGACAGGATCTTATGGTTTAGATAAAAGAAGATTTAGACAATGATAATTCAGATCAGATAAAGCAGCTTGAATAAGAGAATAATACTTTGAATCTTGAGAATGAGACAATGGTTAAAGAGATTCAACAAGAAAATAATGCTAAGAATAAGTCTAAAGAAGATTTGAAAGATGTTAATATTATGATGGTACAAATTAATATTGACCTTGATCATTACAATAAAAAGTATCTAGAATTGGAGAAATATAATCAGATCATAAAAGGTGAATTTGTTGAGAAAAAGAAACATATTGAGAAACTTCACATGAGCAGTGACTTGATCAATGAACAAAGAGACAGACATAAACCTAAAGGTGATATGAATGGTATTGGCTTTAATGAAGCTGAATGTTCTAAGAATCAAGAAGAAAAATTTGATGCAAAGATTGATGGAGAAAAACCTATTCTTGAAGAACCTAAAGAACATATCAGACCTTTCAAAGTTAGATGTTTTGGATGTAACAAGTTTGGACACATGAAGAGAGATTGTAGAGGTAATAACCCTTTTGGAACTTTTTCTAGTTATTTTTTTAATTGCAATTCATATGGGCACAAGAAAGCAGAATGTAGGAAACCTGATCAATCTAGATACAGACAAGATTACACTAGAGAAGAATCAGCAGCTAAGATCACATGTTACAAATGTAATAACCTTGAACATATTGAAAGGAATTGTAAGTTACAAGTTAATAATAACAAAAGGCCTCCTATATGTTATAAATCAAACAATCCAGGTCATATAGAAAATTTCTATAGGTACAATGGAGTAAATAATAGAAGAGTACCACCTCCTATGGATACAAATAAGAATGACATTGATACTGGTAAGAGTCTTGTGGAATACAAGAGTGATTTTTACAATTGTTTCATTAAGTCATAAGATAGCAATAGTGGTAAGATATGTAAAATCAAAGAGTCAAGTGAGATATTGGTTTAGGGAGAGACACTAGATGCTACTGGATCTTCTCCTGATGTGAACACATCGACCTAAATGGTCGATCATGGACTTAGGGGGAGAATTGGATGAAGATATTAGAATATATCTAACCGGTGATTTTGAGGAGTAATCTCCAACAAGATTAGTTGTGATATGTGCATAGATCATATAACTTATATCTATGAACACAACATTGGACGATGCATATTTTGTGATCGCAAGATTTGTAATTGACTGAACAATATATGAAGTTGTGTATTAAGTATTGCACATTTTACACTTAATGATGAATAAAAGGACATCTGAGATACCTATTTCTTCACTATTTGAAGAGAAGTGACCTAAGGAGAATAGAAATCAGAAATTATCTGACTATCTAACAACTATATTGCGTGATCGATCAAAGCAGGAATTCAAAACTCAGCGTAATTAAGGTATTTACATCATTTACTCATACATAAGCTATGGATGCACCTTTAATTTATGATGTTGTAGAATGACCTAGATACAAATTCAAGAAACATTTGTTTAAGTCTTGTGAAGATAACCCTAAAGGAGCATTTTCTCAGACACCGCACGATGTCTTTCATGTAGAGGATATCAAGGCATATATTCATTGCAAGAATGATATATTGGGTGTTGATGAGATTTCTAATGAAATGGAATATGTGACTGATAATGGAAAAATGAAGGATGAATACAAACACATAGACGACCTAAGAATTATGAAAATATTGGATCAATATGAGTTCAACAAAGATGAATGGTTCAAAATCTTACCTAGTAGAGATCATGATTAGTTCATCTAGATAGGAGAACAACCTATAAAGATATGTAGTCAATTAATTCATGAGATAACTGGATTAGATAACACTGGAGTTATCCCTTTGGCTGAGAAGAACATAAAGAAACAAGTCAAAACCCTAACACATTCTGAATGGGACATGCGAGCTATGAAAGTGAATGATATTTTCCTACAGGATGTTAGACTGATTGCGATGATACTTGGATACAAATTCTACTAAAGTAGTAGACCTAATTGATTTTCTATAGGATCAATTATGATGGCTTACAGGATGATAAACGAAAACACTAAGTATAACCTATGCAAAGTTCTATCACAACAATTCTTGGAGAATGTAAAGCTAATTAAGAAAGATAAATCTAAGACCTTTAGATTTGGATCACTTCTAGTTAATATGTATATCCACATTGAGAACAATTTTCTAGGCATGCACCCTAGATCATGGAGAGGAGGGATACCCACTGGTATTCAAACATCACAGAGCTACTGAAGGCAAAATAGCACATGGGTTGATGGTGAGCTATTTGGCATGATCAAAATTCTTCAGAGGTAAATGAAAGAAAGAGTTAGAATTCCTAAAGAGTTAGTTGAGAAATACAAGGATACAATTTGTTTCATGGTTGAAACTGATTGTGTATGTTTTGAGGAAGTTGTACCTAGAAATAAATGGTGTTACCCTATGGGTTATGAAGTTAGTTCAGAAGTTATAACTATGCAGATTGAACATTTGTTGGCATCTGAAGTAGATACATCTAAGGAGAGATGGGGTACATATGAAGAAAAATCAGCTAAATTCAGAGAATATCATACTATAGGTATGAGGAAAAGAAAATTAGAAAACATTTTTGTTGACTGTGGAGCTAAGGTAGGTTTAACCAAAGAAGAGATGAGAGAAGTAAGGAAGAAGATAGCAAACAGATCTTCTAGGTTGGCAAGCACTACGACTGTAGCCATTCCACCTCCAGAGATTGAATAGGTATTCATTCCACCTTCTACAGTAATTGATGTAACCACCCCTTCACCACCATAGAAGACATCGCAGAAAGAGACAGTAAAGATAGTACCTCAGAGAAACACAAGATACACTAAACCAGATTCACCTCCTAAGTAATAGAGGACTAAAGGATAAGAGACGAAAACTGAAAAAGAGACCACAAGTGATAGATATGTATGGAAGCTTGATTTGAAGATGTTGGAGAAGAGAGATATTTAGCAAGGGAAGCTAGTTTCAGTGGAAAATACTATGATAGGTAAGAGGAATCTGATAAACTAAAGATTGAAGACATAGTAGTAAATAATTTACTTGTTTTCAATAAGAATCTACTAGATTTAGAGGGAACTATAGCTAAGGAACTATATGGTAGACTAGATATTAGAAAATAGCTTGTACACATTGAAGATGAGGCTATTAGGAATCAAGCTATTGACAACATGTTGCCAGTAGTTTTAATACAAGAGAGAGAGAGAGAGAGAGAGAGAGAGAGAGAGAGAGAGAGAGAGAGAGAGAGAGAGAGAGAGAGAGAGAGAGAGAGAGAGAGAGAGAGAAAAANGAGAGAGAGAGAGAGAGAGAGAGAGAGAGAGAGAGAGAGAGAGAGAGAGAGAAATAATATTGGGAGCACACAAACCCTTGTTGAGAACCAAAGCAAGATTAGTAAAAATTATGAGAAGGAAATATGAAGAAGTCTTAGCGGAGACGCTAAAGGTGCTAGATCAGATACTTATGAGTGATATTCCTCAGAATACTCAACCTACTAAACATACTATGTGATTAGGAGATCTACTTCTCAAGAGATTTATTTCTCTTCTCAAGGCCCTTTATTAGGCCTTACTATGGTAATTATCTCTACCCTAATCAAAGGACACTCCTATAGTTCCCCTACTCCAACTAGATCTCTCCAACAACTTCAAACACTCTTCTACTCTTCACAATTCCTTTGTGCACCCATAGGTTCAATCAAGGAAACTATGCTCCTGAACTATTATTGGTAATAAAAACAGGTGTTCACCCTATCTCCCATTCACTTTCAATCCATCTTGACCCTTTCTACTAGGTTCTTTCAAGGTTTTTTCATCGAGTTCATAGTTTCCTAGTTTTTAGGCCTTGTAACCTTTTTAGCCCAATTTTGCCTCCTAAAATCACCAAACTTGGAATACCTTTTAAAAACCCTTAAAAACCCACCAAAATTACTTTGGATTCTCTCTTGGCTCAACCTAGGCTTCAAGATTTTCTAGGTTTTAGGTCTCCAAAGTGTCTGTACACAGGACTTTCAGCAAACCCATATTTTCAGGGTTTCTAGGGCATGTAGCCAGTTTGTCTTCTTTTCTCTCACTATGTGCACTAATGGATTCCTTTGCACTAATCCTTGCAACCACATGACCATGTCACATTCCCCTACTCTCTCCCCCTTGATATTGGCACAACCTAATCCATTCAATAAGGATTCTTGCCTCTGCAACTATATAAACTCCTAGCCAGATACCTATGTACTCGCCTAGGGCCTGCTTGTATAAATAGATCCCCTGCATAAAATTAAACCACAAGCCATATTTACACTATATACAGAGTTACCTTTTTTATTCTAAGTGGCCATAAAGGTTCAACCATAGGAACTCAAGAAGGAGCCATATTTACATGGTTACCACTATTCAAGAATGCAAACCAGAGAAAATAAAACAATTTACAAAACCATTCAATCCATTTTGATGTTGATGATGGCTAAAAACTTGTCTCTATGTTACAAAATAGTGTCTCTACCAAGCCAGACTATACAACCTGAAAGCTAACCCTTCACTTAGGGTTTGTTTAACCTTATATAGTTCATCCCCATGTGCTCATACCCTAAGGTCAGGATTTGGACCTATTTAAAGATAAATGCAACATTTTAGAAAATGTTGTCATGACAACTTTGCAAAGTTGCAAAGTTGTCATGAGCAAATTTTGCAATTTTTATTTCCTACCTCTCTAACTTGCATAACTCAATCCAAAATCACTCTATTGGATCCCAAATCACTCAAAAACAAAAAAATAACATATGTCCTTCCATTTTGGGGTTTTGGTCATTGTTTGATAAACTTTGACTCTTCTAGGTCTTAAGAAAATAGTGAGACTAGAACCGATTGGATCAAACCAAAGACATTGAAAGGAAACAAAGTGTGTGGAAAATAGTTTCCTATGCTAAACTCCTAAGAAGAGGATCATGCAAATTCAGATTTAACCCTTAACAATTACAGAATGATAATACAATAACATGCATACATAGAAAAATGAGAATGACACAATGATTTACCCTGGGGAAAACCTTTCAGTAAAAAACCCCAGCACTCCAAAACCTGCACAATGTATTAATCAAAACTAATACTATTTACAATACACTTGCAATGCAAGTTCTTTCAGGAGATTATTGACACTTGAAGAAAAATTAGGTAGCATAAAAATTTTCCAACAATAAACTAACTTCTCTCAGATTCACAACCCTAAAAAATGCTTGTATCATGCGCTTCACTTTTTAGGGCAACTTTCAAAGGCAACCGTGTTAGGGTTTTACCATTCTCCAAGAAAATAGGAACCCGAAAATTTTTTTCCCACGATTGCAGAAGAGTGTACAATACTCAACTAATTAGTTTCCACATGTCTTCACCCATCATCAAAACTTCCAGAAATTATCTCTTACAAATATTAATGACCGTCACAGGAATCCGTCATAAGCGTTTCAGTCATGATTACCTTACACATTGTCCAAAGTTCCAACATTTGGAAAATATCAAATGTAAGGAAATATACAAGGTTGAGACACCTTATTCCTAACATTCTCCCACTTGTCAAACACCCTGTAAGAGCCAAAGGAAATAACAGGATTTAATTGCTATAGGCCGAGAGGCCCATAGACTCTGAACACCATCTAAACTTCTCTGTGCTCACAGGTTTTATCAATGCATCCACAACATTCTTTACTGTCTCTACCTTCTCCAAACTTACCTTTCTATCCTCTACCATAACTCTCACAAAGTGAAACTGCACATCAATGTACTTGGTTCTAGCATGGAAAGTTGGATTCTTCGCAAGGCAAATAACACTCTAACTGTCACAACAAATTTTAATTTGTCCTGCATCAACACCAACATCTGAACATAGTCTCTTAAGCCAAATGGCTTCCTTACAAGCATGAGTAGCTTCCATGTACTCTTCTTTTGTCATGGAAAAAGCAACCATAGGTTGTCACTTACTCATCCAACTGATGGCACCACCAAACATAGTGAACACATAGGCACTGGTGGATCTCCTGCTGTCAATGTCACCTGCCCAATCTAAATCCACAAACCCATGAATACAAACGGAATGCAAAGCTCCAGGAGAGTTTCCATGATATCATATGGAATACTTAGATGTACCCTTAAAATATCTGAACACTCTATTAATTGCATCCCAATGTACCCATCCAGGTTTAGCCATAAACCAACTCAGGACTCCCACTGCTTGGGCAATGTCTGGTCTAGTACAGACCATAGCATACATAAGGCTGCCAATTGCACTCACATAAGGTACTTTTCTCATGTCCTCCATCTCACTAGGATATTTTGGACAACCATCCACAGATAACTTTGTTCCCATAGAAATAGGAACACACAATGGTCTGCAATCTGTCATGCTAAACGTGTCCAACATAGACTTCACATACCTACTCTGACTCAACCTAAGTTTTCTATTAGACCTATCTCTACTGATTTCCATACCCAGAATATACCTAGCTGCCCCTAGATATTTCATCTCAAACTGTGCTGACAACTGAGACTTCAAATCAAAAATCATACCCATACCCTTCCCAAACAACAACATATCATCAACATATAATGCAATAATAAGAAGGCGATCATTGTCAACCTTGAAATAAACACAATGATCTGATTTTGATCTCAAAAAACCAATCGATGACACAAAGGCATCAAATTTAAGGTACCACATCCTAGGAGATTGTTTCAAACCATATAGAGACTTATTTAATCTGCAAACCAAAGACTCTTTACCTTTCTAAATATAGTTCTCAGGCTGTGACATATAGATCTCTTCCTCCAAATCACCATGAAGGAAATTTGTCTTCACATCCATCTATTATACCTCTAAATCATATGATGCTGCTAGAGATAACAAAAATCTAATGGATGTAAGCTTTGCAACAAGAGATAATATTTCACCATAATCAATTCCCTCCACCTATGAATACGCCTTTGCAACCAATCTATCCTTGTACCTCTCAACACTGCCATCTGCACAGAATTTCTTCTTAAACACCCATTTTCTTCCAAAGATTTTCTGTCCTTTAGGCAAAGGTACTAGGTCCCAAGTTTTTTTCTTCTCTAATGAAACCATCTCATCATCCATAGCCTCAATCTAGGAACCTGCATCTTCCATACCTATAGCCTCTTTCATAGATCTAGGCTCATTAGTGTTTGTAAACAAGGCATAAGCACAACTGGAATCTAACATAGAAAATCCAAACCTCTCTGGTTGCTTTCTTTCTCTCATGGATCTCCTCAAGGGCTGAGGTTGAGGTTGTTCTACCTCTTCTTCAAAAATTTTAGAGCTACAATAGCTCTCCTCATCATCAGATCCATCATGGTGTCTTTGTTCAGTCTTCTCAAGGGTAGGAGGCAACTGAACAACATCTTCTTTCATTTCTTTTTCATCTGGCTGTAGCACAATAGGAGAAGGTGTTAGCTCTCTAAAAATAATATTTCTGCTATACAACACCTTACCAATCACAGGATCCCAAAGATTTTATCCTTTCACACCAACACTATAGCCAATGAAGATACATTTTACAGCCTTGTTTTGCAACTTAGATCTTCTCTCCTTAGGCACATGTGCATAAGCTTCACAACCAAAAACATGAAGATGTCTAACTGAAGGCTTCTTACCAGACCACACATGCATGGGTGTCTTACCAACAAGAGCTAATGTAGGAGATCTATTAACCAGATAGAAATCAGTGGCCACAGCTTCAGCCCAAAACCTTTGTTCAAGGCCAGCTCCACTAAGCATACTCCTAGCCTTCTCCATCAATGTCCTGTTTATTCTTTCTGCAACTCCATTTTGCTGTGGGGTATAAGGAGTTGTCTTATGCCTCTCGATCCCTTGTTCTTTATAGAACTATTCAAACTCTACCAAACAAAACTCACCACCATTGTTAGTTCTCACACACTTAATTCTTTTACCAGCATTATTCTCTACGAGAGCTTTAAATTCCTTGAACTGACTAAAAACATGTGTCTTGCTTTTAAGGAAATAAATCTATGTCCTCCTACTGTAATCATCTATAAAAGATAAAAAATATATAGATTTGGAGAGTGAAGGAACTTTAACAAGACCAAACACTTCTGAATGGATAAGATCCAAAATACTAGAAGACTTGTGAGAACTGGAGTAAAAATGAACACAATTTTTCTTACCATAAACACAGTGTTCGCAGAAGTCAAACTCAAGATTACAATCATTTATCCCCTGAATGAGGTTTTTATTTTTCAGGGTTTTGAGACCCTTCTCACCAATGTGGCCAAATCTCATATGCCACAACATTGTCTTTTCTATAGGAAGTTTGTTTTCCAAAGTGTTAGCACCCTTAGGTACACTTACTGCACTACCATCGGAACACAAAACCATAGACTTCTTCACTGCTAGTTCAGATGGTGGAGATGAAGTGACTACTAATATCTTCCTTGAGATAGAATAACTATTGCACTATGAAGTGCAAGCATCCAGCTGAAACAAGGTACCTCTCCTAGTACCTTTCGTGAGCACCATAGATCCTCTAATCATCTTGCATCCTTCTTTCAAAAAAACAACTTGCACACCTACATCACTCAGCATACTTACAGATAACAGGTTTTGTGCCAAACCTGGGATGTGCATTACCCCATTGATCCCCTTTACTCATCCATCAGGGAATCTGATAGTGACTCTTCCTCATCCAACTATCTCTAGGTGAGAATCATCACCTAGGTACACCTTTCCACCATCGAACTCCTCATACTTTGAGAACCAACTTTGATGAGAGGTCATGTGAAAAGAACCACCCAAGTTAATTAGCCACACATCATCAAATGCATGAGTGGCCAAGGGTGCGAAAAAAGCATTGCCATCTTCTTGAGATTTTTCAGAATTTAAATCTGGGCTTTTCTTCTTCATCTTTGGCTCTTTATAGTCCTTATGGAAGTGCCCAGTCTTACCATAGTTCCAACATGTTACCTTAGACTTTCCAGGAGTCTTATATTTCCCACAAGATTTGGATCTACCCTTTTTAGACTTACCCTTTTTAGACTTATTGTCATTTTTCTTTCCTCTGTCGTTGGACCTACCGCAAATAGCAAGAGCTTCCTTGGTTGAATTAGTAGTCTTTCTTCGCATCTCTTTAGATAACAGTGAGGAAACCACATCATCCATTTGAAAAATGACAATAGTACTCCCAAGGACCATCACAAGATGGTCCCATGAATCTGGCAAGGAACATAGCAAGGTCATACATCGATCCTCCTCCTCCAACTTGACACCAGTTGATGTCAACTGTGCAATCAGCATGTTAAATGCATTCAGGTGATCTACAATGGATCCTCCTTCCTCCATTCTTAGAGAATATATCTTCTTTCTTAGGAATAATCTATTCACCAAGGACTTGGCAAGATACACAGACCCAAGCTGTGTCCACAATTTGTTTGCGGTCTTCTCATTGAGAACATTCAGGAGAACAAAATCTGCTAGACAAAGTCTAATGAGACCCTTAGCTTTTTGATCCTTGACATCTCAATCTACTTCAGGCATGTTTACTGGTTTGATATCATTATCAACCACCTCCCATACATCATGGTCTATGAGCATGTCTTCCATCTTGAGTTTCCACAACTCAAATTTTGTGCCATTGAACTTTGCCACCTCCATTCTACTGTATGAAGAACCTGTCATCTCTTCCTACAATAAGGTTATGAATACTCTACAACAATACTCCCACTAAACTGGAGATTATCTCAAAAAACCCATACCCTAACAAATAGAACCAAAACTGGCCAGGCTCTGATACCAACTGAAAGGAAACAAAGTGTGCAGAAAATAGTTTCCTACGCTAAACTCCCGAGAAGAGGATCATGCAAATTCAGATTTAACCCTTAACAATTACAGAATGATAATACAATAACATTAATACATATAAAAATGAGAATGACACAATGATTTACCTTGGGGAAAACCTTTCAGTAAAAAACCCAAGCACTCCAAAACTTGCACAATGTATTAATCAAAACTAATATTGTTTACAATACACTTGCAATGCAAGTTCTTTCAGGGGATTATTGACACTTGAAGACAAATTTGACAGCATAAAAATGTTCCAACAATACACTAACTTCTCTCAGATTCACAACCCTAAAAAATGCTTATATCATGCGCTTCACTTTTTAAGGCAACTTCTAAAGGCAACCGTATTAGGGTTTTACCATTCTCTGAGAAAATAGGAACCCAAAAAAAATTCCCATGATTGCAAAAGAGTGCATAGTACTCAATTGATTAGTTGCTACGTGTCTTGCGCATCTTCACCCATCATCAAAACTTCCACAATTAGCTCTTACAAATATTAATGACCATCATAGGAATCTGTCATAACCATTTTAGTCATGATTACCTTACACATTATCCAAAGTGCTGACATTTGGAAAATATCAAATGTAAGGAAATATACAAGGTTGAGACACCTTATTCCTAACAGACATGACCCTAAAGACTCCTACCCACAAAAATACACCACACAAAACTTGGGACTTTATATTTATTCCTTATTTCCCTGGTGGTTGGCTAGAACTAGCTACAAGCCAAAAATTTATAGGATCTTGACTAGGACCCTAAGGTGCTCCTGCACCATTCTTCCCATGCAACAAGAAAGTTAAGGTACCTAAGATGTGATGAGCTCTAGGTTGATGCCATAATTCTTGAAATCACCCTCTGCTATCCAAATAGCCTATGATTCATGTTGATGCTTCCATTTGACTAGATGCTCCATGTAGATTGTGTGTCTAGTCTTCTTCTTCACTCTAGAATAAAGGACATTCTCAGCTTGAGGCTTAATCTTATCAAGGACATTGAGTTCTACCACATACTTAGTCATCATTGTAATGTACTCCTGCTCATCTATCTCTGGACCTTTGTGCTTAGTCAAATCCTTCACATTGAAGATAGGAGAAATTGATAGCTCCTTAGGTAGATCTAACTTGTAAGCATTAATACCATACTTAGCTAATACCCTACATGGGCCAACTCTCCTCATCTAGAGCTTGCTAGTAATGCCCTTCTATAGTCTATCTTTATTAAGGTATACCATAACTAAGTATCCTACTTCAAATTGCAAGTCTCTTCTACCTTCATCTACCTTATCCTTAAGCTTTTGATTGGTCTCCATTACAATTCTCTTTACCTGCTCATGGACCTATCCCATAGACTTAGAAAATTCATTTGCATATCCATTGATCCCTTCATAACCTAATAAGTCCCTAAGTTCAAAAACACCCCTTGCATGTAATCCATACACCACTTTAAATGGACTCTTACCTATAGTCCTATTTGTACTATCATTATAGGCAAAATCTTCTTGAGGGATGACTTGTTCCCATCCTTTCTCATACTCCTTAGTTAGACATCTTAACAAATTTCCAAGAACTTTGTTGATTACCTATGTTTTACCATCTATTTGAGGATAATATGCAGATCTATGTGCCAAATTGGTTCCTAGTCTTCTCCAAAGTGTTTTCCAGAAGTGGCTCATACACTTCACATCCCTATTTGAGAAAATATTGGTTAGAAAACCATGTATCCTTACTATTTCCTTAAAGAAAAACTGAGCAATGTGACTGGCATCATGAGTTGTCTTACATGGGATAAAGTGACTCATTTTACTCAATCTGTCCACTACCACAAATACACTATCCAAACCAATTTGTGTTCTAGGTAACCCCACTATAAATTCCATGCTTATTAACTCCCAAGGCCTATTAGGTGTGGGTAATGGCTGATAGATTCCTACATTTGACGATGTTCCCTTGGCTTTCTGACATATCCCACAATGTTCCACATACCTCCTTACATCCTTCTGCACTTTAGGCCAATGATAGAATCTTTCCACTAGATCTAATGTATTATTTAACCCAAAATGTCCACTTAGGCTACCATTATGTTTTCCTTGAATGAGGTTTTCCCTCATAGACCCCCTTGGAACACACAATTGTTTTCCCTTGAACAATAGACCATTCTGCAATGTATATTTTGCAAACTTGCTATGAAAATTATTATCAAAATCCATGCATACCTTATGAATCTCTCAAAAATCTGCATCTCTACATATAGAACCTTGAATCCTTTAACCCCTACACTCTACAACTGGATTTCTTGGATAGTGAGCAACCTCTTGCTAAGTGTATCTGCAACTTTGTTGTTTAACCCCTTCTTGTGTTTGATTGTGAAGGTGTATGACTACAGAAATTTCATCCACTTTATGTGTCTCAAAAAAATATTCTCTTGTGTATTAATGTAGCTTAGTTCTTTTTTGCCTATGTATACAACAAACTCCTTAGGCAATAGATAGTGCCTCCACTTCTTGAGAGCTTGGACCAATGCATAAAGCTCTAGAACATAGGATGAATACCTTGATTTTTCCTCATTCAATCTTTCACTAAAGAAGGCTACTAGCCTTCCTTCTTGGCTTAGGACTGCACCCACTGCTATATTGCTAGCATCACATTCTACAATGAATAATCTGTCAAAACTTGGAAAAACTAGAATGGGTTGTGTAGCCACTTCTTTCTTCAATCTTTCAAATCCTTCATTGGCTTCCTTGGTACATTTGAACTTTGTCTTGACTCCTCCCTTTATCATATCTAGGATAGGTGCACAAATTTCTCTAAACCTTCGCACAAAATTCCTATAAAAATGAGCCAAACCATGGAAGCTTCTCACTTCAATCCCTGTCTTAGGAGTAGGCCAACTTAAGATTGCTTCAACATTTCTTTTATCCATTTTTAGATTACCGTGGGAAACTACAAACCCTAAATAGACAAGCTCTTGTTTCATGTACTCACTTTTCTCAAGGTTAATGGTTAGATTCTCTTCTTGGAGTTTCTTCAACACAATCTCTAAGTGTTTCATATGCTCTTCTTTAGTTTTACTAAAGATGAGGATATCAACTAGGTAGACCACTACAAACACACTTATGTAATCCTTTAAGACTTCGTTCATTACCCTCATAAATGTAGTAGGTGCATTTGTAAGCCCAAATGGCATTACTAACCACTCATAGAGTCCCTCTATGATTTTAAAGTCATACTTTCACTCATCCCCCTCTTTCATCCTAATCTAATAATATCCATTCTTAAGGTCTATTTTTGAAAAGTACTTAGCACCCCCAAGACAATCCATCAAGTCTTCTATTCTAGGAATAGGAAATCTATACCTAATTGTTATCCTATTTATTTCCCTAGAATTAGTACAAAACCTCCACTTACCTCCCTTCTTAGGAGATAAAACCAGTGGAAGAGCACATGGGCTGATGCTCTTTCTAATTAGTCCTTGGTCCAAAATCTCTTGGACTTGCCTATAAATCTCCTTGTTTTGTTCTAGTGTCATCTTGAAGTGGATTTGTTAGGCAGGGATGCCCCTGGCACAAAATCAATATGATGAATGATTACTCTTTGTGGAGGTAGTGTGGCTGGTGTCCCATCACAAATGATATCTTTGAACTATTCTAACAATTGTTTGACTTTTGTAGGAATAGGTGTCTATTTGGTTGTCTCTTCCTCCTTTGGTTTCACCAAGATAACATAACCAACTCCTTCTTCCTTCTTAATGTCTTGTAGAAATAATTTTCCACCCATTAAGAGTGTATTAGTGTCCATCCTTTCCACTGTATCCTCCTCTATCAAGGAATTTATCTTATAAGTGATTCCATTCTTCTTTAATGAGTACTTATTCTCCTTTCCATGGTGGATTGCTTCTCTATCATACTGCCATGGTCTTCCAAGCAACATATGGAAAGCATCCATTGGTAGCACATCACAAAGTATCTTGTCCTTATACTTCCCTATGGTGAAATCAACCCATACTTGTTCATTAACCAATATTTTTTGCCCCTTTTTCAACCAAGTTACTTTGTAAGGGTAAGCATGGGGTATCTTGTTCAATTTCAACTTTTGCACTACCTCCTCTGAGATCACATTATTTGTTGACCCTGGGTCTATGATGACACTACACACCTTGTCAAGAATCTTACATTTCACCCTAAAGAGTGCTCTCCTTTGTTTTTGTTCTTCCTTTTTAGGTTCTTTGATCAATATCCTCCTAAGAATCAGGTTCTCTCCCTTCTCTGAATCAAGACTTATCTCAGAATGTTTATTACTATCTTCTTATTGTACATATGCAATTTTATTTTCTCTTTGTGAAGATGATGGCTTATCTGGACACCTATAGTCAGGGTGACCCAGGTGTCCACAGTTATAACACTTGATGGAAGCAAAATGTGAGCTTCTTCCAAAACCACCATATCTACCTCTTCCACCACTATGAAAACTTCATCCTCTACCATATCCTCCTCTATTTATTGACTCATTTGTTTGTTCAATGATCTTGGAGTCCCCTTGACCTTCAGTTTCATTTCTTCTTCCACTATAACCTCCTCTATGTCCTCCTCTGGAGTCTCTACCTCTACCTCTACCCCTAGAGTTTGATTCTTTCTTCTTCTTAATTTTTTCCTACACCTTAAGGGACATTTGGAAATATCCATGGATAGTGGTTAGGGTAAAGAGGCTTAGTTCCTCTTGAATGTTCCACCTTAGTCCATTTAAGAACCTAGCTACTTGGATGCTTTCAATCTCTTGTACTCTGGACCTAAGGCATAATTTTTGGAATTTTTCTATGTAGGAAGCCACATCTAAGTCCCTTTGTTTGATATTTTTTCTCTTTTTATGCATTTGGATGTCATAATCCTCTGGTAGGTAATTTTATTTTACCTTAGCCACCATATCCTTCTGATTGACTATTGGCTTCTTCCCTTCTCTCTCTCTCTCTTTCTTCTTGTAAAAACTTCCACCAAGTTAGTGATTTCCCTCTCAACCTAGACTTGGCTATCTTCACCTTTTGTTCCTTTGTAATCCCATCACATTCAAAGTGATTTTCCATGCCTTCAATCCATTTCATCACAAATTATGCATCCATTCGGCCATAGAATATAGGGATAACTTCTAGTTATTTTCCATTTAGTGCTTTAAGGTCTTTGAGGAAAGGTTCCTTAAGTAAAGGAGGGTCTGTTTTGGGTTCTACATCCACTTCAACTTTAGTTTTTCCTTTGTCTTTATCCTCTTCTAACTTTTCTTTCACTTTGCTTGTAGTCTCTACAACTTCTTCCAATTTGTGTTTCATCTCCTCCATAGCTTCTTCTAGGAGTCTATTATTTTCTTGTTGTTCTGAAAAATCTCTTGCCAACTCTGCATTTTTCACCATGGTTCTCTCACCAATTGATTCACTCACCTCTATCATGCACACTCACTTCCCAAACCATTCAATGGCTCTGATACCACTTTGATGGGGAGATATACTTCTCAAGAGCTTTCTTTATATTCTCAAGGCCCTTTCTTTGGCCTTACTAGGGTACTTAGCTCTACACTAATTAGAGTACACTCCTATAGTTCCCCTACTCCAACTAGATCTCTCCAACAACTTCAAACACTCTTCTACTCTTCACAATTCCATTGTACACCTATAGGTTAAATCAAGGAAACTATACTCCTAAAATGTTCTTGGAAATAGAAATAAGTATTCTCCATATATCCCCTTCACTTTAAATCCATCTTGACCCTTTCTACTAGGTTCTTTCAAGGTTTTTCCATCGAGTTCATAGTTTCCTAGTTTCTAGGCCTTGTAGCCTTTTTAGCCCAATTAGGCCTCCTAAAATCACCAAACTTGGAATATGTTTTAAACACACTTAAAAACCCACCAAAATGACTATATATTCTCTCTTGGCTCAACCTAGGATTCAAGATATTCTAGTTCTTAGGTCTCCAAAGTGTCTGTACACAGGACTTTCAACAAACCCCTATAGTTAAGGGTTTCTAGGGCATGTAGACCAGTCTGTCTACTTTTGTCTCACTATGTGCACTAATGGATTCCTCTACACTCCTCCTTGCAACAACATGACCATTTTGCATGCCCTTACTCTCTCCCCCTTGATATTGGCACAAACCAATCCATTCCACAAGGCTTCTTGTCATTGTAACTGTACAAACTCCTAGTCAGATACCTTTGTACTCGCCTAGGGCATGCTTGTATAAATAGATCCCCTACATAAAATTAAACCACAAGACACATTTACACTATATATAGATTTCCCTTCTTGATTCCAAGTGTACATAAGGGTTCAACCACGGGAACTCAAGAAGGAGCCATATTTACATGGTTACCACTGTTCAAGACAACAAACTAGAGAAAACAAAATAAAAATAAAAAAAGATAAAGAAATGTACAAACTTCTCAAATCAACTCCACACAAATTTTCTATTCACAAAAACTACAACCTCCATGCAAAACAGTAGACCATTCAATCTATTTTGATGTGGATGATGGCTAAAAATGTGTCTATGTGTTACAAAATAGTGTCTCAACAAAGCCAGTCCATACAACATGATAACCAAACCTTCACTTAGGGTTTGTTTATCCTTATATAGTTCATCCCTATGTGTTCAAACCCTAAGGTTAGGATTTGGACCCATTTAAAGCTAAAAGCAACATTTTAGGAAATGTTGTCATGAGCAACTTTTGCAACTTTTTCAATGTTGCTTTCCTACCTCTCTAACTTGTGTAAATAAATCCAAAATCACTCTATTGGATTTCAAATCACTCAAAAACAATAAATAACATATGTCCTTCCATTTTGGGGTTTTGGTCAATGTTTGACCAACTTTGACTCTTCTAGGTCTTAAACAAATAGTGAGACTAGAACCTATTGGATCAAACCAAAGACATGACCCTAAAGACTCCTACCCACAAAAATACACCACACCAAACTTGGGACTTATCTTTAGTCCTTATTTCCCTAGTGGTTGGCTAGAACCACCTACAAGCCAAAATTGTATAGGATCCTAACTAGGACCCTAAGGTGCTCCTGCACCATTCTCCCCCTCCAATAAGAAATTTAAGGTACCTAAGGTGTGATGAGCTCCAGGCTAATGCCATGCTTCTTGAAATCACCCTCTTCTATATAATTAGTCTATGATTCAGGTTGATGCTTCCATTTTACTAGATGCTCCATGTAGATCACATGTCTAGTATTCTTCTTCACTCTAGAATCTAGGACCTTCTCAGCTTGAGGCTTAACCTGATCAGGGAGATTGAGTTATACCACATCCTTAGTCATCTATGTACTTTAATCCTACTCATCTATCTCTTGACCTCTGTACTTATTCAAATCCTTCACATTGAACATAGAATAAATTGATAGCTCCTTAGGTAGATCTAACTTGTAAGCATTAATACCATACTTCGCTAATACCTTACATGGGCCAACTCTCCTCATCTGGAGCTTGCTAGGAATCTCCTTCTATAGCCTAGCTTTATTAAGGTATACCATAACTAAGTCTCCTACTTCAAATTGAAAGTCTCTTCTCCCTTCATCTACCTTATCCTTAAGCTTCTGATTGGCCTCCATTAGTATTATCTTTACCTGCTCATGGACCTATCTCATAGACTGAGCAAAGTCATCTGCGATTCCATTGATCCCTTCATAACCTTTAAGTCCCTAAGTTCAAAAACACCCCTTGCATGTAATCCATACACCACTTCAAATGGACTCTTACTTGTAGTCCTATTTGTACTATAATTATAGGAAAACTATTCATGAGGGATCACTTATTCCAATCCTTGCTCATACTCCTTAGTTAGACATTTTAAAAAATTTCCAAGAACTCTGTTGATTATCTCTGTTTTCCCATTTGTTTGAGGATGATATGCAGACCTATGTGCCAAATTGGTTCCCATTCTTTTCCAAAGTGTTTTCCAGAAGTGCCCCATAAACTTCGCATCCCTATTTGAGACAATATTGGTTGGAAAACCATGTATCCTTACTATTTCCTTAAAGAAAAGATCAGCAATGTGACTGGCATCATGAGTTGTCTTACATGGGATAAAGTGACTCATTTTACTAAATCTGTCCACTACCACAAATACACTATCCAAACCAGTTGGTGTTCTAGGTAACCCCACTATAAAGTTCATGCTTATGCACTCCCTAGGCCTATTAGGTGTGGGTAATGGCTAATAGAGTCATGCATTTGAAGATGTTCCCTTGGTTTTTTGACATATCCCACACTGTTCAACATACCTCCTTACATCCTTCTACATTTTAGGCCAATGATATAATTTTTCCACTAGATCTAGTGTATTATTTAACCCAAAATGTCCACTTAGGCTACCATTATGTTTTTCTTGAATGAGGTTTTCCCTCATAGACCCCCTTGGAACATACAATTATTTTCCCTTGAATAATAGATCATTCTGTAATGTATATTTTACAAAATTTCTTTGAAAATGATTATCAAAATCTATGCATACCTTATGAATCTCTGAGAAATCTGCATCTCTTGCATATAGACCCTTGAATCCTTTAACCCCAATGCTCTACAACTAGATTTCTTGGGCAGTGAGAAACCTCCTGCTAAGTGCATCTGCAACTTTGTTGTTTAACCCCTTCTTGTGTTTGATTGTGAAGGTGTGTGACTGCAGAAATTCCATCCACTTTATGTGTCTCAAACTGAACTTCTCTTGTGTATTAATGTATCTTAGTTCTTGTTTGTCTATGTATACAACAAACTCCTTAGGCAATAGATATTTCCTCCACTTCTTGAGAGCTTGGACCAATGCATAAAGCTCTAGATCATAGGATGAATACCTTGATTTTTCCTGATTCAATCTTTCACTAAAGAAGGCTACTGGCCTTCCTTCTCGGCTTAGGACTGCACCCATTACTATATTGCTAGCATCACATTCTACAATGAACAATTTTTCAAAACTTGGAAAAACTAGAATGGGTTGTGTAGCCACTTCTTTCTTCAATCTTTCAAATCCTTAATTGGCTTCCTTGGTCCATTTTTAACTTTTTCTTGACTCCTCCCTTTATGGTATCTAGGACAGGTGCACAAATTTTACTAAAATGTCTCACAAAATTCCTATAAAACTAAGTCAAAATTTTCTCACTTCAGTCCTTTTCTTAGGACTAGGCCAACTTAAGATTGCTTCAACCTTTCTTTTATCCATTTTTAGATAACCTTGGGAAACTACAAACCCTAAATAAACAATTTCTTGTTTCATGAACTCACTTGTCTCAAGGTTAATGGTTAGCTTCTCTTCTTGGAGTTTCTTCAACATAATCTCTAGGTGTTTCATGTGCTCTTCTTTGGTTTTACTAAATATGAGGATATCATCTAGGTAGAATAATACAAACACACCTATGTAATCCTTTAAGACTTCGTTCATTACCCTCATAAATGTACTAGGTGCATTTGTAAGCCCAAATGGCATTACTAACCACTCATAGAGTCCCTTTGTGGTTTTAAAGGGAGACTTCCACTCATCCCCCTCTTTTATCATAATCTGATAATATCCATTCTTAAGGCCTATTTTTGAAAAGTACTTAGCACCCCCAAGACAATCCATCAAGTCTTCTATTCTAGGAATAGGAATCTATACTTAATTTTTATCTTATCTATTTCCCTATAATCAGTACACATCCTCCATGTACCTTCCTTCTTAGGAGCTAAAACCATTGGAATAGCACATGGGCTGATGCTCTTTCTAATTATTCCTTGGTCCAAAATCTCTTGGACTTGCCTAGCAATCTCCTTGTTTTGTTGTGGTGTCACCTTGTAAGCAGCTTTGTTAGGTAATGATGCCCCTAGCACAAAATAAATCTAATGACTAACTTATCTTTGTGGAGGTAGTGTTGCTAGTGTCCCGTCACATATGATATCTTTGAACTATTCCAACAATTGTTTGACTTATGTAGGCATAGGTGTCTACTTGGGTGTCTCTTCCTCCTTTGGTTTCATCATGATAGCATAACCAACTCCTTTTTCCTTCTTCATTTCTTGTAGAAATTCTTTTCCACCCATTAAGAGTGTATTAGTGTCCATCCTTTCTATTGTATCCTTGTAATACCCACCCCCTAGTTTTCTTTTCAATTTTAGTTGTCGAACTCTTTTAGGCCTTTTTCATGTATGCGTTGGTTATTTCAGTTGGTCTTGAGGATGTTCATGTATTACGTTTCATTATTTTATTGATCCATTGCTTAGTTATGTTATATCTTCTATTTACATGTGATTTATAGTTATTTTATGATGTCATTTTTATTATGGTTTTCTAACAATACTGACCCTACATCTGTATGTGCATGGATCATTTATATATTTTCACTTTTCTATTTGACATGTTTGGTATGGTATGGGACAGATTTTTAGTTACTTTCTTTGGCGAGATCCACATGATAAATTGGTCTCAACCATTGTTTTCTATGTTATATGCATGTATGTTCATCTTTGTGATGATAGGTTTGTAGGTACTAGGCTATGTCTTCCCTGAATTGGCAATAGTGAGTGTGCCCTATCACAATATCTCAATGGTAAGAGAGGGGAGATAATATTCGGGCCTAAATCCCTACCCTAAAATCTTATTTTTTCCTAGAACTGGAGAAGAATATGACTAACTATCCTATCTGAATCCATCAATGTAGCGTGGATTCTTGAGCCTTTCTGTGTGTGCTTGTTGTTTTTGTTTTAGTTGTTTTTTGGTTTCAGTTGTTTTTTCTGTTTGTAAGGTTTTCAGTTGGATTTATGATGCTTTTGAAAATTGAAATTATCATGCAATGACATTTTCTAGATGACTATTAACTAGATTGTGTGTTTCTCTCTTTTATGGATTTGTATTATTTTTTTCGGTATCTGTTGGGACTAGTTGACCCTTAGGATGTTATACCAAGACTTGTTGGGAATTTATTGGTAGTTAGTTTTGTATGATTATTTTGTGGTGATTGAGATTAGTTATTCAATATTTTTACCAAACCTAGTCTGTATGAACTCTTGTTATGTGATATTTTAAGAGTACCTTATATTATTATGGTTAATGGAGAATCAATAGTTCTTGTATGGGTAGGAACCAGTTTATGAGACTTATATGTGTATTTTTGACCTTGAGCTTATGGGAGGTTAAATAGGTGCATCTTAGGTGAGTGTCTTACAATAGGGGTTTGGGGCCCAAAGAGGCCAGTTTTAGGGTAACCTATCGTAAGTTATTAATAGGTGATAATAGAATAATAAACTTTGGGTTAACATTAAATACAAGATTGTTCATGATGCCTCACTCATGCCTTGAGTGCTAGTACAGGCTAAGGATGGGAATGGTATGATACCTAGATAGTAGGTATGATTAGATTCCTCATCTATATGAGAGGGTATTCTAGTTCCGCGTGAGTCATGTTGAGGGTCTAGGGTCTAGAGTGGCCAGTCCAAGGTAGCTCAAGTGATTGACTAGGTGATTACACTCACATAGAATGTATCCTAAGTCTCCTCCATAGAACGTGCTTTACCTTTTATGGTTGTGTTTTGGCATTTGGGTTTTTGGTTCCAGTAGTTGGTTCATGTTGGTTTTTTTGGTTGATTTATGTACGATCTTTGTCTTTGGATGGTGTATCCTTGTATTGACCTTTGATCTCCACAGTGTCTTGATATTTCATATCCTTGTAATTTTTCTTTAGTCTTTCTTGTTTTGTACCCATGTGTGTGGCCTTGATTTTATCTCCTCAGCACGGTGGGAGTGAAACTTTGGTTCCACGAGGTTGGGTGGTAGTGATTCTTTTACCAATTGAGATCCGACATTCTTCTTAATGCTTGGATGATCCTTGTTGTAGTTCCATCTCCTTAGTCTTCTGGAGACTTTTTTAGTTTCTTGAGTTGTATAAATGTACCATATGTGCATATTGGTTGGCATCCTTTCAAGGATATATTGTATTGTTATGTATTATTTCATACCCTGCGACTTGCGCAGTGAATGTTGATTTGGTTGTATACCTTGGGTATCAGTTGTAGATGTGGTCTTATTATATGAGATGTATATTATTCGATTCAGTTGATGTATCTTATATGTTAGATCTTGATATTTTTTCTTCGTAGATTATTTTTATTAAGTCATTCTATGTCAAGGAACCCTCAAGATTTGTAACCTTTGTTTGAGTTGTATTAATGTGTATGTCACACATCTCATTGCATTGCTTCTACATTGTTATCACTATTGTTTGTAAACATTTAAAAAAAAATTATCATGTTAACTTAGTGTCATGTTTAGGTTAGTTCTCTTGGGTTCCCTAGTGGGGAATTACAATCCTCCTATATCAAGGATTATATCTTATAAGTGACTCCATTCTTCTTGAATGAGTACTTATTCTCCTTGCCATGGTGGATTGCTTCTTTGTCATACTGCCATGGTCTTCCAAGCAATATATGGCAAGCATCCATTGGTAGCACATCACAAAGTATCTTGTCTTGATACTTCCCTATGGTGAAATCAACCCATACTTTTTCATTAACCAATATGTTTTTCCCCTTGTTCAACCAAGTTACTTTGTAAGGGTAAGCATGGGGTATCTTGTTCAATTTCAACTTTTGTATTGCCTCCTCTGAGATCAAATTGTTTTTTGACCCTAATTCTATTCTACTCACTTTGTATGATACGTTTCACACTTGGTAAGATAATTTTTTCACTTGGTCATGGGATTTGTGCACTTGGGCCCTAGAGTTGTGTAGTTGGTCAGAAATAGTGATTTTTTGAAGAAAAGCAAGATACATTCAGTATATGGCTAAAACTGGGAAAAATATAGACACTGGGAGTGAAATCTGATGAAGACCCATTTGAGATATCCTTTATTACCATCCAAAAATATAATTATACAATCCCCATCATCATATCAATGTGGAAAATTATACAGGACCAGACACATGTCAAAAGAGAAATGAAGAGATGAATTTATAATAGCGTTTGCAAACACTTGTAATCTACATTTCTAAAGGATCCTAAAAGAAGTAAGAGGCATCGAAAGACTTAAAATAACATAATACAAGAGGTTTGGAAACAAATTGTTGAACAAGAAAGAGTGTCCAGAAGAGAAACAACATAAATGACTCATTGCAATACAACATGAGAGACTTCTCTCTGAGAGACTTCCTAAATAAGACACCATTAAAATCCATAAAACAAGCCATACATATTCCTCATAATCTATTTCACATTCATTATTTTCTAAGCATATAATTCCAATAGGGAAATAATAATTACACACAATAGACAATGATCACATAAAAGTAAGATATCCTTCTACGGTAGATCCTACCTGGAGTCTTGCAGAGAAACCATTGACAAAGAGGATATTGATCCATCCATTGATTCCACACCTTCCTTTCATGGGCTCCAACATAGATACTCCTTCAATCCAAATTGCACTTACTAGAATTAAATTTTCTTCAGAGAGTTTGCAAAGTACAGAGATCTACCCTATGTTGCTTCCACCAATTTATTCTTTTTTCCTTTTCAACTCCCCTGGTCTCCCCTTTCCAAATTGATTTCTTCTCCCATAAATAACTTATAGGAGTGGTTGCAAGGGAAAATCCAACTATTGCAGCCATATAGTTTACTAAGACATTATTAATTATTAGTCTGTATGATATTCACGTACTCCATTTTTAACTTATTAATCAACATTCTTAAAATATTTACCTTAGGGAGGGTTAATGTAAATTTCCTTACAAAATGCACATTTATTAATTTATTTTCTTTTACCTCTAAATACAAAAGAATTGCCTCTCAAGGTTAATATCCTTGATTTTAAATATCATAATAATTAATAATTTTAATATACTCATAATACCATTTAAATAATATCCTCATTATACATTATAAACATATACAATCATATAATCACATCCTTGTATATATATATATAAACATATGCACATGTGTGCACCCATATGCCTATATATATATATTTATTTATTTATTTATTTATTTATTTGTTTATTTATTTATTTATTTATTTATTCCATACATAGACATTATTTTATAACTAATATAATGCACTCACATTAATTCATTATTAAATATTTACTAGCGCATTTAGAAAATATCCTTATTAATTACTCATACCAAGACCTCAAATTCACTCCTAACGTAAAGAGAATTGCAACTCGCATACATCCAAAACCAATCAAGCCCTGAAGATCCAATGTCAAAAGAGGAGAAAGAACAAACCATCATAAAACAACAAATTTATCCAGATAAAAAAAACAAATTGTCATCATTCCAAGGAAAGCATATACATGACTAACTCAAGAGTACCCAACCCAAGTGCAAAGGATCATAAGAAAAGGACCAAAGGTAGGTTTATTCTTGTGAGAACTCGGTACTATCTCCATAAAAACAACAATGATCAAGGATTTTGAGGCACGCTCAGACCTGTAAAGCCAAGTGAAGTCGATGTCTGGTACCTGCAAGCCTGCATCATAAAGAAAAAATAAATTTGCATAGATATGCATATAAAAGAAAACATTATAGACACTTGACCAGGATCGGTACATTGTGTGGACCTTAGCTATGTGATTAACTATGACTTCATCCCAATTCATGAAAACATATCATATATATACACACATAAAGCATGTAGAATCATCATAAATAGGGTTAGACTCCTAATCATTGGATTAGTTTTCATAATAAAATCATATTACTAAAAGATATTCATTTCCTAAATTCATATGCACTGATAACAATAATCATAAATAAATACATGAAATTATCTGAGAGGTATATCATCATCCACATTACTTATCAATGATCAGGATTAGGTTGATTATTTCAAAGCATACACCGTAAAGATATTATCACATAAAGAGAGCATTAATAGGGACAATTACTTATCCTAGTCATCAACATCATGATCAATATCTAGGTGCACCATATAAAATACATGATTCATTAAAAGTAACCTTAACAGAAGATGGTATATAAATCATTTATATATCCATCAAGCACATATCATATAACATCCTAAACAAAGATAGGTCTAGAAAGGTTTTCAACACCTAAGTGGAGATAGACGCACACCAAAGGATCCCTTAAGATGGTATGTCTATCATTAGGGTCAAGAGGTACTGCATTATGAAACCATTAGAATGAACTATTGGAGTATATCAGACAAGTATCACAAATATCTAAGCACTACGAGAAGCATCAAAAGATCTTACACTCTAGAGAATTTAACAAAAGCATAAAAATTATTTTAGGTTTAGAGGGGTATGACACAAAGTTGAAGAGTGAAGAACAAAGAAAATAAATGACAATTGGAAGCCTAACCGAGAGAATGCTAAAACCAGCCAAGCGGGCATTTCTATACCATGGGACTATAATACAATAATTTCATGTTTATCCTATACATAGTATGGACACATTGCTGCAAATTGAATTTTGATGACTAGAAGGAACAATAGAAGAGCATGGATAAATCCCATCATAGTATATTTTCATTGTCATAAGGTAGGACACCTTGTGAGGAATTGTAGATACCAAGGTGATGCACTGACTGAAGATGAATCTGAAGTAAAAGCCGCTACTACTATTGAGGAAATCCAAGAACAAATTAAAAAAAACCTGGAGGAAAAAGACTCGGGATGAAGGGACACCATCCAGAATCATAGACTGCACCATCTCTACTGAATTGGTTGCACCAAGATCCACCTATTCAGTGAGAGGTATGTAGGAATTGCATGCTTATAATAAATCCTACTTCAATTCCTAGAAATAGAGTTGAGATCCATATCAGCATATTGAGATGCAATTGGATAAGTTGTATAAGTTTTGCATAAATAATCTTATATGTAGTTATTTTGTTTAACTCGATCGAGAAAAGTAACTATGTAGTCATTTATAAAGTTAAAAGGGACTCAGCAAGCACATTTAATGCACATTAATAGAGCTGTTGGAAACCCTAATAGAGGAAAAAGTATAAATAGGTCATTTTGCAAATTATTTAAACCTAACGTTTATAGAATAACATCAAGCACATTTGAAGAGTGACTATCCCAAGAGAATTCAAATTGACTATGAGGTATTTTTTGATTCTTTGCGAGAGTTTTTGAGAAACATTTGAGATATTTTCTGAGTTGAGTTTGCAAAGTCGTGGTTTGTCAAAGCGTTCCCTAGTTTGTTGAGTCGAAGCATTTAAAGTTTGTCATGGCACCAAAGTTACAGACACCTACAGTTGTGAAGGAAGTGGAACCAGTTAATCCAAAATAAAAATTACTCCTAGCTATAGCCGCCGAGATAGATATGATGGGAGCCCTATCTTCATACCACCGAGAGTTATTTTAATCAAAGATGTACATGTTTATACATTGCAAGATTGAGGATTTTTATGAAGCTGAAAAAGATACATCATTCAACAAGTTGTGTGAGAGTGGGAAAGTGAAGGACGAGCATGTTCACCTGGAAGAAAAAGGTTTGACACACATTGTTCACTTACCAGGGGTATTTAAGATAGAATGGATAAGAATGGTACTCAGCGATTACATGACCAATTCATGTGTTTGATGAACCTGTGAAGATAACTAAGGATATATTGCATATCATTACTAGATTCCCCATTGGAGACAAGCCCAAGGCTATGTTATGCCCTGCATCCCTGTCCCTACATTTTGTGTGCAAAATGTTGGGTCCCCCCCTTTTTTTTTTTTTGTTGTTTTTTCTTTTGGTTCTTGCCTTCTCTCCTTTTGTTTTCTTTCTCCAGGGTTTTCTTCCCTGCGGGCGTGCTTTGTTTTGTTAGTTTCTCGTGCCTCCGGGACCCCGGTCCTAAAGTTTTCCATCCTTTGTTGGGATCCAGATTCCAGACTCCAGGATTCCTCACCATGATGTTCTCTTTCCTTAAAGGTGATATCGTCACGGGAAATCCCCAAGCCTGGAGTCTGGAGGTCTGTCCGTCCGGAGTTTGCTGATGGAGAGGTGGATTGCTTTTTACTACGGGTATAAATAGAAGTTACCTGTCATTTTCACATTTACCGTGATTAAACACTCAAGCGATCAGAGAAATTTTAGAATGATTTGCAGAGATTTAACGTTAATCCAATGCTAAATACTCCCATTATTTCTGAGTGACTGAGTGGTTTGTGGTGGCTGATTATGATCATGCAAAGGTTACAGCTATTACAGAGCTTCCATGGAGGCTTCTTTCCTTCTCCTTTCCACATTCTCAGGTTGGTGCCTCTTCTTCCCTTCGGCTTTCCTTCTGTCTGGTGTTGTTTTATTTCTATTTTTTGGTTGTCTTTGCCTCTTTCTTCGGTTTTAGTTGTTTTAATTTCTTTCTGGTTTTGTCGCCCGTTGGTGGGTTGGCTCTGCCAGAGGGTTGTCCGCCCTCTGTGCAGGTGTAGTTAGCCTGTAAATAATGTAGGAAGCTGTAAATAGTCTGTGTTTGCCTGGTTTCTTATAGATTTTTGTTCTACTATGTATATGTGTAATTTTAGTATATATTTGTTGTATATCCCTCCATTCCCCATGTATATATCCCTCAGCTCTAATGTATACCCTATGTATATCCTTTCAGATAGTTTAGCAAGCTATTCGAGTTTCCTGTGTCACTAGTTTTTCGCCTGTAAGCTTGTTTCGAGTAGAATACCACCTGTTTGAAACTCGGCTCTCGGCCAGTTTCAAACAGGCAGTTTTCTCTCTCCTTTGTAAAATTAGCCTGGCCCTCATTTATGTCCCATGCACACATTTAAATCTATCCAAGTGGCCTTCACTTTTTGCGCATTCAGATAGTTGGCTCCGCCGTCATCGCCATAACTCCTATTTATTACCTACCCACGTGGGCCTGACGGTTTGCCTTTTTGCACATCTTTACCAATGGTTACTTCTCTGGGCTCTAGGTCTCCTACCATCATCCATCCCATGTCCTTCTTACCAAATGTGATAAAATTCCCAGACCCAGATGGTTAATCAAATTCCTAAGTTCATAATATGTACGTGCTTTCCAGAGTTTTTGAATGAAACTAACTTTTCAAGGAAGGCAGACATCACGGTGGTAAGATCTCCGGACCCCAGAAAATTTATTTATTAATGCGTTATGATGGTCACTTTACCTTGCAGGTTTTTGAAGTATACTTCCAAACATGTCTGAAGCATCTGCATCCTCACCACCTGGAATTCTGGAACTACCTTCCACGGTGGCTACTAGAGCGGCTGTTAAATCCAAAATAGAGAGGGCTTTGGAGAAGCTACCCCTAAGCATGAAATTTGTGAAAGACAGTGTTATCATGGGCTCAAAGATCAAGTCTAAAGTTAAACTCATTACCAACACCAGTGTCGAGACATGGCCCGAGATGCAGGCCTTAGTGAAAATGATGTACATCCAGTGACAGGCTAGAGATCAGCTAGCCATCAATGTCGGGGACTCCAGGATTCTTAAGGCAGCTTGTTTCCCGTGCTCTGTACAATCTCTAGAGCTTATTTTGATGATGGCTACCAATTAAAACTCTTCTATCCAGGCTATTATGCTCGCAGCCACAGAACCCACCGGGTACCCTACTCCTCTGGTATCCCTTGACCCTGACACATTCTAAGTAGGGTCTGGTAATCCCTCAATTTGACAAACCTTCTATGGTTACAAGGTTGGATGCCTTGGCCCAATTCACGCAATTCAAGGAGGCCACCCGGGTATATATGAACAATCACTGGCTTAAGGTCCCGAAGAGGGACCCCAAGAGGATGAAGATAGAGATTCCCAGGTCTGAGTTTAAAGAAAGCATCCAAATGGGAATGATAGCGCTATCCTGAGTCTTTGGACAACCCTCTGCCTGATAATTTGCTCCATGGATGTAATACTTCCTCCTCGGCATTTCCACCAAGGGAGGATATTTTGACTGGGCAGCTATAATTTTGAACCACGTCGACTCCCAGTTCCTCCAACTAGACAGGAAGAAGAAATTTTACATGACTTCTTATGTTTTCTGGGCCCTGGCGTAGCAGAGGCCCCATGCCCATGGGCTACTTACAGACAATGTGCTCAAAATTGGCCCAGGACAGAAGGCACCGTGGGACCATTTCCCACAAGTTCAATGGGAGGCTAGCTTCCCAAGTTTTTGTTGGGTAAATGATGCCTTCGTTTACTACCACCTACTAACACCCACTCGGGATGCTGGATATCGCCTATCCATGGAGGAAATAAATTTGGTTCAGAGTTACGAACATTATTACATCTAATTCCAACAACACACTTATATTAGGGTCACCGGCTTCTCTGGGAAACCCTACTTGTTGCCCAAGCACTGTGGGGACAAGATAGTTCTATTGGAATACTGCAGGTAGATGATGGAGTTACATGCATTCTTTGCCTTAAAGAAGGTAACCAATATTCTATTCTCAATCACTTGTGGGAACTATTCATGCAGTTTGGCCACCACAAAAGAGGCAAATAATGAGCTTAAAAGCTATAACTTGGTGGAGTTCTACTTGACACGAAATAATTTTGATCCACACGGCAAGATTGCAGCGGTACTTCCTCAGGCTTCAGAGCCCCATCAGTATCATATGGAAGACTTTTGGGAAGATTTCCAGGACGACATGGAGGTCTGGAGCTGGCACTACGTCAGGATGATGATAGGCATGATGGAAAGATTGAAGCTTTAGAGATTCCCGAGGGACTTCTCGGACCCCAGCTCCATGATAGATCCCCAGTAAAAAGCAAAGGGGATCGATACAATGGCCCTCCCACCGGTAAATTGGGATGCCCAGGAAGGGCCAATAATTGAGGACTTCACCCGAGAGGTGGTTGAGCACAACCACAATTACTTCAAGAAGGTGTGCCCCAGGAATGTTTGTAGAGCAGCCCAGCCAGTACCAAAGTTAACTCCGGGGGCCAGGACTTCCTCATAGAGAGTGGATAATGGAAAAGGAATAGATACAACTCCTCCTGTGCAAGAAGTCCCCATAAAAGAACAAATAAAGCAGTCAGTGGCAGCCTCCCAACAAATGAGGGAGAAGTTAATCACACAGCTGGCCACTCCAGTACTCATGGTTGGGATAATTCATCCCCCTTCCTCCCCATCATTGGCAACCTTGATGGTAAAGGAAACGGGGGTAGATCCGATGGAACAAGCAGCACTAAGGGATGCAGGGCCACCCTTAGTTACTCGAAGAAAGAAGAAGCTTAACCAAAAGCCTAAGGCAGAGCCAAGGTTGGGCATGCCCCAGACCCCACAAGTGGAGATCCTCTCTTTCAGTTCTCTAGAGCTGGAGAGAGAAATAGAGCATGTCGACATCCCAGCTAGTCCTCCCTCGTAGGATGAATTTTATGATGTCTTTACAACCGATGAGTTTGGGAACCTGCAGGGGGACACCAAGCAAACAGAGGCTGAAATCCCAACCCAAGAGGAAGCTGTGGAACAAGAACCTGCACAAGAGTAGGAAGAGAAGATAGAAGAGGAAAAGGAAGCAGAGCTAGAGATTGCCTCCAAGGCTCCAGAGATGCAGGATCTGGGGGTGGACCAACAAGGGCAGAATGAACAAGCGACACCTGCTAAGGAAACCAGACCTTCGGGAGCAACCATAACCTCAGCTGCCACGTTCCAAGTGCCACTCCCTGGAGAAAATTTTGGGTAGCTAATAACCGTAGTGTAAATGCTGAATCTTGGCCCAGTACCTCCCCTGCTTCCAAAAGATATATCATAACAAGAATAAATCCTGGCAACTGAGGCCGAAGAAATGCAAGAACAAGAGGAGGAAACCCCCGAGACAACCGATGAATGTCTAGACAAGGCTGGAGATATAGAGGATAGGGAAGAAGAGATATAAATCACCAGGGGAAATGTTCCTAATGAAGCCCAGAATAAAGAAAAGGGGGTAGGTGAGACCCACGCCACTGAGGAGGAACAGCAGCAAGGCACCGGGGAAGAACCAAAAGAACAAACTTTGGCAAAAAATCCACCCCTTCCACCTTAGTGGTTAGTGGAGAGAAAGAAAAGAAAGGCTCCATCCACTCCTGGAGTTCCTCTCTCCCTGGCCAAAATGATGGCTCAGGTCCAGGCCCCACCAAAGGCCAAGAAAGCTTGGACGGTTCATACTCTTCGAACCAGGCCGGGTGGAGAAACAGTTGTCATTGTGGTGACACCTCCCCCAGACGCTGATGAAGCAACCACGGAGCCCAGAGATTATAACATTACAGAGGTGTCACTAGGAAAGAGAGGTAAACAGGGCGAAGTGGACCTGTTAAAAGAGGTGGCCAAGGCGGTGGAGGCCAGATATGAAAAGGAGGCCCAGAGACTCAAAGCAAAGAAGGAAAAGACAGCAAACCTCATGGGATTGCTTACTGAGATAGCCTAACCCATTAGTGCCATTCCTCCAAAGACCTCCATGTCTGATGCACCATTACCACAAAGTGACATTGACTCCCTTCGAGCAATGAAGAAAAAGGCCCAGGCGTTCGATGAGTGGGTCGCTTTGCAAGTAGGAAACACCCGGTGTTTCCTAGTGTCCACCCTCCCAGATCTGTATGTGGCACGACATGTTCTGCACCAGGTGGAGACTCTCATTGACCTATGGTAGGGTGACATGGAAAATTACGAGGCTTGGAAGGTAGAGCTGGAGGAGCTCCTCAACCTCGGGGAAGAGATGGTCTCAGAATCTGGGATTCTAGGAGAAGAATCATTTGACTTCGTGAGAACCCAACACTCCAGACTTGACCTCACATTGGAGGTGCTCAAGCAACTGGTAGGGGCTCTACATGACAAAGTCAACATAGTACAATATTCTACAAATATGTACAAGGCATTTGTGACAAAGGTCTCTGGAGCAGACCCATTGAACGCCAATACGTGCACCCTAGAGGAATACGTCCTGGGAGAATTTGACGAATTGATGGAATCTAAGTACCAATCTTCAGAGGGACTGGATGGGACCCAAATTATGGTTTTAACTTGCATGATCCTTAGTGTTCATGATGCGGCAAAAATGGCTGATGAGTTCAAAGATAATGTTCCAGAGCTTGGAGAATAGATTGAGGCGGCTAAGTATCGGCGGTCCTGCCTCAAAGAGATTGATGAGGAGGGAATCTCCTTCCTTTTCCAAGCATTCAATAACAACAAGCAATCATAAAGTTTCTCTGGAGGCCGGAGAAAACCCAAAAATTTTGCATTCTTTATTCTTTCAGAACGTAAGTTCCCAGATCCCGGAGTCCCAGATCCCAAATTTTGTATTCTTTTAAGTGATCCGTGTCCCGGTTCCTGAGGCCAATCGGTCACTTTCAAAAGTGGTTAATAAAGGCTATCAGAAGGTAGTTGGCTACATTAATGGGGTGTCAGATCAACAGTTGGCTCTCTGAAAGATGGTTTTCTCGAGGCACCGTTTCAAAGGTACACCTAGCACATTAGAGACAAGGCGTTACATTTCCCATTTATGAGGCATGTAGCCTCGATCCCTGGGGATCCGATTTCTTCCTTCTCTTTCTTGGCTCTCCTCTCGAGGCTGATTCTTCTGCTATATATTCTTGTCTCATTCTTCTGACATGTCAGGCCTATTCCATCTCAAGGTCTTTTGTAGGGTGGTGCAGGTAGTACCAGCCCCCGGATATTGTATTTTATTAAAACATAATGTAAAATAGAGTTAGGGTTAGGGTTAGAAGGTGTATAAATAGTTAGACCGGCCCATTTCCAAGGGTCGGCAAAATTGATGATTTTTCTTCCCACAGTAATAGAAAAGTGATTTTCCATTTTAGTTGCAGAGCTCAATGCTCCATTGTTTCACTTTCCAAATAGTTAGATGCTCCCCTAGAGTCACCATTGTATCACACACCAGTGCTTGCTGGAAGAAACATTAATAAAGAAGGGAGAATTCTTTGCAATGATGTTGTTCACATTCAAACTTCTGATTTAATCGTATTTTATGTTTCATGTTCTTTATGTCTTTTGCTCTGATATGTCAAGTAGATTAATGACCTCATTTCTCTTGCTACTAATAAAATACTAGCTGATGGTTGCATATTTCTTTGGTATTTAGTGTAGTACATTAGAGAATTATCGATGTTTTGAATGTTTAAGCATAACTATAGTTAGATGAAGTACTTCTGACTTTGCAGGATCTTTTTTTATTTTATTTTCTAAGTGTAGAAGGCTTGGAGGAGCCTCACCTTACTGAATCTCCAGAGGGAACGAGTTGAAGAAACCAGCTATCCCCCTCGAAGATAGTCACCTCTCCCAACCAAGCCTTGCACTGTCGTGACCCAACACCTAGGTGCTTGGAGGCTTGGGGAGTCTAACTTCCCTGGATAGCCTTTGCAGGCGGAGTTGGCCGATACCCTCGGTACCCGGTGACAACTTATGACTGTTGGTAGACCCGGTCAGCAAAACCCTGTCAACAGGCTACTAATCAAATTTACAAGGGTAAGCTCATCAAGCTTACTAAAGCATAATGGGATGGAAGAGGGATGAGAATATATAGAGTAACAGACCCCTAGTTGCAGTATGCTTACAGTATCTTATCATATCGAGTGTTCCAATCATCCCAAGTGGATAGTGTACCATGCAGAGTAGTGGATTTGACATACAAGCTAGTAAATAAAGGACTTAATTTAGATGTATGTGAAATCTTGCTGAAGCAATTAGAAGATAATATGAACACAATCAGGAAAGCAAAGACTAATACATTGAAGTTTGGTTCATTATTGGTATGTATATTATTCTATTGTTAGAATTCATTTCCCTCCATTGGAGATGTAGTTTGGATCCTCGGAAAACCTATTCTTTATCTAATAAATGAGTACATACATAGTTTAGGAAATAATTTTGATGCTATCATGTATGAATATTTATGAATTCCAAGCAAGAATTCATAAGAGGTATAGGATACCACCTCAACTAGTTGCAAAGTATCAAGATAATATATGTTTTGAGGTTGACACTGACACTTGTATTATCAAGGTTGTTGATCCTAGAACTGAATGGATACAACCAACAGGTTATGAATTGGACATTGATATTGGATCACAACATATTGAAGCACTACTTGCTAAACCTATTGATCCCAAAACCAAGAGGTATGGCACATATGAAGAGGTGAAAGTGAGAAATAAGCAGAACATAGTGATACCCAAGGAAGTCAAAAAGACAGGAAAGATGATTGATAATCTGGCCAAGACATTAAAAGTGGGTGAGACAAGTGTTGTTGACACAAGTGATGAGAAATTTATTGTTGTTTCTAAAAACAACTTGCGATTGTAACTTCACCGAGCATGAGAGGCACTGGAAGATACACCAGATCTTCAGTGAAACCAAAGGAAAAGATAATTGCAGAAATTGTTCAACAAAAAGGTAAAACTTATAGGAGAACCCAAGGAGGAAAACCTTCTATAAGTTCACAAAGGAAGTTAATACTTGGAAAAGATAGTGAGGCAGAATCTGATGATCCAGATAAATCAGTTATAGTGGCTAAGATCTCACTAGCTCCGGAGAGTCTTGATGAATTTTTGGGAGGATTAAAAGAATCGGGAGGACTCGTAGGATTTAGAATAGTAAAGTATTTGAAGAGAAATCAAGAATACATGGAAAAGATAGAAGATGCAATTGTTGTTACATTACTGATACATAAAGTGAATCCTATTGAGATTGCAAATAAGCTACCTGATGAACACTACAACAAAATTGATGGATGTTAGAAGTATGCATTTAATGTTGAGAAGGAAATGAGAGAAATATCTCTTGTGCATAATATTCTTGACCTAGAACCATCTGATATTGAAGATGCATTCAAGAAAATTCAAATAAATTTTTGGTCAACGGAAGAGCCCTAAGAACCATGAATAGAGATATTCTATCTCTGGACAGGGAAACAGATGCTAAATAGAGAGATATATTTGGTATATCTACTACCGAGAAACCTGATGTAACGAAGAACCAAAGTGAAACCTTCACTGACCAAATAAAAGAGAGCACATGACAAGTTGACCCAATTTATCTTACTATTGATAATGTAGAAGTCATATAGAAGATGCATCAAAGGAGATTGATCTTGCAAAGGAATAGTCAAAAGATGGAGATGTAATGTGATGACACTATTTTTCCATTAGTATACTCACTGAAAAACATAGACAAAAAGCATTACCGGCAGACAGCAAGCATTACCGGAAAACCACAGGCAGTACCAGTGAAATGCATGCATACCTGACAGAACAAATATTTTGAGAAAAATGCTAAGTATAAAAGTGACAAGCATCACTGGCGACCACAAGCATCACCGGCGACCACAAGCATTACCGGCGACACAATTTTTAGAACTAACCCGATAGAAATAGAAAAGGCATACCCGATGACCAATTTAAGAAAGGAACACTGACGACCAAGAAAACTGACCATCAGAACCGACAGACAGATCAAGAACCCGCAAATTATGGATCTTAGTTTTACACGATGGATAAAGCAATGTAATTCTATTTATAGAGTTTTATTTTGTTTTAAATGATAATTTGATGGTCATGCAAGCTTTATGTAAATGCTTTAAAGCATCCTAACGGATCTAAAGAATATCTAACTAAAGCTCAAGGTCAAGTTGTATACCTTGGATCTAGAGTTAACTTGCGATGCATGAATCAAGAATTGAACCTAAAATAGTATAAATAGATTTTCATACTCTATTGTGAGTACATGAATTCTTATTATTGATAGCCACGAAGAGCATCTAAAGAGTAGAAGGCAGAATTCATGCAAAGATCAGAAACAAAGTACATCAGTTTTCAAGAACACACAAAGGCTGCCGATAAGCAGATAAAGGTATTATTCAATCATGGAAGGATGATTACTAATATGTATGAAGCTTTATAGGATCTGTTATCAATAATTGAAGATCGTATTTATCATCAGATCAAAGACTTATGTAGTTGCATTCTAACAAGTGCATCACATCTAAAATCCTTTTGTAGAAGGTGGACTTAACCATTCTTTCCAAATCTCTTAACAGAGTGCACACTTAATAGTGTTTCTAAAAGCTTCAAACAAAGTAGATCTTAACAGGTATCCACTGTAATACTCCTAACAGGGTAGGTCATCAAAAGTGACCAATTGTAAGCCTTAATCAGCCCCTTCTTATCTGCAGATAGTGAAGTCTGTGGGTAACAATCCCCACCGCAATTTTTACTTCCTTAACAGGAGTTTTCTACGATATCATATCTTGTGTCATGTGTTATCTATTTTCATGAATGTTTCCATTATTGTTACATATCAAAAGAATGTATGATATGATTTCATATTCATAAAGAAAGATGAATAGTTAGATAAGATAAATTACAAACTGATGACTAAGGGTTAATGGGCTAACCAAGAAAAGTTTTAGAGGTACTGAGTCACCCCTCCCCTCTCAGTACATCATCTCAATATAATTCCAACAATTGGTATCAGAGCTAAGTCTCTCTCTTCAAAAGCTTAAAGACTTGAGAGAAAAGATTGGAGCAATGGACAAGTTCAGACTGGACATGACTATTCAGAATGAGCAGTTACAAATGCAAATAAACTATGAGCAGTATAAGGAGGTGAAGATAAAGCTGAGAAAACTTATTGATGAAAGATAGATTATGGAAACTAGGCTGAATGAGAAAGACTACAAAGAAATGGAAATAAAAGAGTACTTTGAAATAGCAGAATCATCACTGAGCAAAGCTTCAAATGCATTAGTTGAAGAAATTACAAGTATGCAAGAGATCAATCTACATCTGACAGATCAGATCAAGATGCTGCAAATTGGTCAAGAGACTCAAATCGTAAAAATGATTGATGTTATGAACGATGCAAGAAAAGCTGAAAATGAAAGAACACTAGCCATTGATGATAGGAGGAAAATTACAAAGAAACTACAAGAGAAAGAATCATAAATTCTGAGACTCACTAAGCATCACCATGAGGTTACCAACCAGATTATTCTTATGAGTCAAGAAGCAAACAAATTAAATACAGAACTCATTGAAATAATACAGATCATAGGTGAGCTAAGAGAAGAGAATGAGAAATCGAAGCATGAAATCAAAGTTTAGAATCAACACAATGAATTAATCAAAAAGGCTGAGGATAGCGACCGAAGGATGGATGATTTTCTTGATGGACAAAGAAGAGTCAACAACTACACAGGATTAGGGTACGATGAGAATGGTTAATCCTCTAATCAATCTGATAAGAGGAATGCTTTCACAACCCCAAGATCCAAGAAGTTGTCATGCAATCACTGTGGAAAACCAGGCCACACATCAAACATCTGCAGAAGCAAAATGAAAGGTATTTCTCAAGCACAATCTACTTTTATTGGTAATTGTTATAAATATCAAAAGAAAGGACACAAGGCACATGAGTGCAGATCCAAAGTGATGAATCCAAAGAGAAAAACTTATATGGACAAGTACTGTCCTACATGCAAGATGAATGGGCATACACATAAGGAATGCTAGAAAAAGAATAACAAGGCATGGACTCCAAAGGAGAATGATAAAAGCTACAAACCAGCAAGAGAAGGTA
>MU226068.1:12222182-12242482 GCA_018584345.1 Thuja plicata | reverse complement strand
TGGATAAATAGATTAGATTACTGATTCTAGGTGAGGACAGGAGACTTTGAGCTCATTGTATCACCTAGTCTTTAGATAAATCAACCGCTGCCTCGTATGATTGTTCTTATGTCAATCATCGAGTCATCGGCATTACTGTTGCAAGGTGAACTGTATGTGCTACAGTTCAGTTCTACTTGAAGCCACCTGCGGTAAGAAGGGAGCCTCCCCTATTGCTAAGAGGAGAGAGAAATCTCACATACTGCTGCCTAAAGTACATGTTTTGCAAGTTGTAGTCTTAGTGACTTGCAAAATATTTAGCCAACAAATTCACCCGGCATCAAATAATGTCTCCATTTCTTTATAGCTTGAACAATAGCATAGAATTATTCATCGTAGATAGAATATTTCCTTTTAGCATCATTCAACTTTTCACTAAAGAAAGCAACAGGTTTACCTTCTTGAGTCAACACAGCTCCTATTGGACTTCCACTTGCATCACATTCAACTTGAAATGCCTTATTGAAATTAGGTAAGGCTAACACAGGTAATTCCACAACCTTCTAACAGGAATTCTCAGGTGTAGGCCAGCTAAGTATAGCTTCAACCTTCTCAGGATCCATCTTCAAACCATCAGCTGAAATCACAAAACCTAAATACACAAGTTCTTCTTTCATGAAGGAACACTTTTTTGATTTATCAGCAACTTTTCCTCTTTCAATCTCTGCAATACTTGTCTTATATGCATGAAATGCTCTTCTCTATTCTTACTGAATATCATAATATCATCCAAGTATACAAGCACACATTTATTCAAGAATTTATTCAAAACTCCATTCATTAACCTCATAAATGTACTCAGTGCATTAGTTAAACCATAAGGCATAACCAACCACTCATACAAACCTTCATTTATCTTGAAATAAGTCTTCCAATCATCACCTTCTCCTATACTAATCTGATGATATCCACTCTTCAAATCAATTTTGGTAAAATATCTTGCTCCACTCAAACAATTCATTATATCATCCATCCTCGGTATAGGAAACCTATACTTAACTGTGATCTTGTTGATTTCTCTTGAATCATTTCACATTCACCATTCTCCATTATTTTAGGTTCCAATATAGTTGGTACTACACATGGAATAAAAATTTCTTGGATTAAACCCTTGTTCAACAACTCATGAACTTGTCAGTTAAGCTCTTCATTCTCAGTCTATGTCAACCAATGTGGTGCCTTGTTTGGTAAACTAGCTCTAGTAATGAGATCCATACAATGACTAATATCTCTCATTGCTGGAAAACCATCAGGTACATTATCTAAAATTATCTCCTTGTACTCAGTAACTTCTCACCTTCTACAGGAATTTTATCTTTTGTATTCTTACTCGGTTTGTTAGGAATCAAAGCATAGAAAATATCATCTCTTTTCAAATCCTTAACAAAATGTCTACCTTCCATCAAAAAAACTTTCACATATGTACATATCTCACCAACAGATTCTTCAACCAAAGGTAATAATCTTTGTTTCTTACCATCAACCCAAATAGTATATCTATTCAATCTTCCATCATGTATAGCATGTCTATCATATTGCCAAGGTCTACCCAACAAAATATGACAACAATCCATCAACATAATATCACACAACACCTTATCATAATACTTTCCAACTTTCAGATTCACAAAACATTGGTCACTCACCATTAATGTATGCTCATCTTTGATCCATGAAATTTGATATGGCTTCGGATGCTTCATTCTTTCCAACTACAACTTTGTGACCATCTCCTCTGATGCCAGATTCTTCAAGCTTTCACTATCAACAATCACCTTCCAAACTTTGTCTGCAACTCGGCATCTAGTCTTGAACAAAATTTCCCTTACATGATCTTGCTTATCTTTCTCACTCCTAAGTATCCTTTTAATCATTATATTTCCTTCCTTCTTAGGCTCATTCGGTGACTCCTCTTACACAAAAGCATTCCTGTTGCTACCAACTTTCTTGCTTGCATGTGTACATTCAAAAGATCAATGTCCTTATTCACCACAATTGTAACAAGTTCATTGGAACCCTCTTCTGGTATAACCACCTCGAGAGTAATTGCATCTTCCTTGGTATGAACTTACACCTTTCCATTCGGCCTTCCCCTTGTCTTGATATGTGTCTGAAATTGACTTGTCTGGTTCAGATCTACTATTCTCACCCTAAGATCTACCTCCTCATTTAGGGAATCTACCACCTCTGCCTCTTTGTCTTTATTCATAACTTTTGTTCAATTGCTCTTCAGATTTTAGGGAAAATTGATATGCATCTTCAATGCTTTCAATCTTGACCAAGATGATCTCATCTTGTCCGGAACTTCTTAATCTATTCAGATATCTTGCTATTATTTCTACTTCATCTTCAACATGTCTAGATTTTATGTCTAATCTATAGAATTCTTCAGTATAATGTTTTATCAAGCTATCTTTCTTCTTTAAACTTTTCTTTCTCCTAATCAAGTTAATCTGATAATCACAAGGTAGAGACTTGCCTTTCAATTTTTTTATCATCTTATCCCATACCTTGATTTTATCTTTACCTTTCTTCTTTTGATCTAATTGCATATGCTCCCACCACAAAGATTCATGACCTTTCAACTTTTTGCTTGCAATCTTCACCATATTCTCCTCTGATATATTTTCATACTCAAAGTATTTTTCCATCTCAGTTATCCAATCTATCAATTCATCATAATCCAATTTTCCACTATACTCAAGAGGATTAAACTAAGGTGTGGATTTCAAGCTTATCAAAGCTCGCAGAAATCTCTTCTTCCTTATCCATAACAGGTGCAGGTGCAGCTTCGCCTTGCACTTATTCCAATTCATCATCACTAACATCTTTAAGATGTCTTCCTCTACACTAGGTTGTCTTGACAAATTCCAATCTTTCAAGCATCTATCTTAGCATATCAGCTAGACCTAGATCTGTATTTCCTCTCCCATGAACCATCTTGAAACCCTCAGCAATTGTAGGTCAGATCGCAATCTGATACCTCACAACAATATCAACCAACTAGGTTTAGGGCTTACAAGAAGGAAATTAGATCTCACCTTCACTCGGATACCACTTGATGCAAGGACGGTAGGGAGAACATGGGCCCAAGGCACTCCCATCTACCCAGACCAACCTTGCAGAACAACATGAAAGAAACAAGACAAGAAGGGAGAGAAGAACAACAGATACTTCTCAATAATTGATCAAACTCAATACATGTCGAGCTGTGAGGCCTTCCCAGTTTCGTCCATATACATTCAAATGAATTACATAATGATCTTCATACATGTGAAGTCACAGACCTGCCATCCAAATATGCTAACACTTAATCTTCTATCACAAGATGATATCAAATTCCTACTTGATGTCCCACCAAAACTCCCCCTAATCTAAGAACATAAACCAAATATATACAACATTCCAGCAAAGAGGTCAGCACTCAAATCCCAAAGAAAGACCTAGATTTAGGCCCACACATATCCCAATGAGAGGCCCCACATTAATTACTCCATAGAAATTAAATGAAGAGGTCAGACATATCAGGATAAACAACTCGGTGAAAGAACCCACCGAGTAGCCAACATACACTGAGACCCGTCGGTAAAGCAAGACAAAAAAAAGTAACCGAGCAATAGCAGTTACCAAGAACTTCACCGAGAAGCCTCCAAACAAGCTAAAGAACAAAAGCAAACATATTTTTGGTTGATCGGGATTGCCAAAGAACCCAAGATGCTCCTGCATCAGTACCACTGATGTTACACAAGTTATAGAAAATGAGCCACCAATTGACACTGGCATTGTAAATGTTAACAAGCCAGAGGCTACCGAGACCGAACAAAAGAAGGATGCTAAGTTGGAAACTCCAACCGACACAGAAGGATAGAATTTGAACACACTAATGAGTGACACATCAAATCTTCAAAATGATCCCAAGCCACAAGATACAGAAAAATAAATTTTGCAGGAATCAAATCAGAAAGGCAAGGATTTAGAGAAAGAAGAAGCAAAACAACAAGAGGAAGTAAAAGAAGAAGAGAACATAGTTGATCATCATACCGAGTCACCAAATGCAAAAATGGCATCACATTCTAAATGCTCTACTGAAGAGAAACTTGAGTGAGACGAAGAAGAGTAAGAAAAGGAAGAAAATAATTTATTTGGGCGAGCCTATCATAATACTAGCAGGAGACCCCAACAAGATGAAGCCCAAAGAATTGAATATCTATGGAAAGTTAGTTAGGAGAAAAGATGAACAAGAAAAACTATTGCAGAAGAAGAAAAAGGTTGATACTTTAGAGGATGTGAAACAATTTTTCTAGGAAATTGTTCCTGATGCTACCATTGATGATTTTGAGCCAATACTAGATCAAGTTGGAACTCTAGTCCAACAAATTAAAGGACCGAATAAAAATATGACAGATTACATGTTGAACAATTCACAAGACATCAATGGAGAAGAAATTGATGGAGGACCTACTGTAGAACATTGCTATAGCAATGGTAACTCTTTCTAAGTTATGTTCCACAGTTGAGGAACATTTGCAGTCTATCATTTCATTATTTCAAAAAATTTGTATTATTTCTAAATTTACCAAGGACGTTAAGAAGGAGGCAAAAACTGAGAAAGAGCTGACTGAGCATCTTGCTAAGATAACTACCGAGCCTGGAGATTTCTAGACATGTTACTCAAAGATACAGGAACTCATGGGAGTTCAGCTCTCATTGAGATAGGAAGAAGACAAGTTGATACTAGAGTTGCTTGAACTACAAGCACTAGTTATTCCCCACATGCAATCAATGCAAATACACCTAAAGAAAGGAAAGGAACTAGAAAATTTTCCAGAGGTTAGCACCCTTGATACTATAGTTAATTTATCGATAGTTACAAATGAGCATATTGTGATATTACAGAATCTCCAAGACACTTGGGAGACTGTACTAGTCGGATTGCAGCAGAGGTATACACACATTTTTATATTTAATTTTATTGTTGAGACTTTTTGTCAAATAAGGGGGATATATATAGTTATGATTCTAAAAATAAAATAAAATAAGCAAATAGATTCAATAGAAAATATATATATATATATATATATATAAAGTATATATGTGAAAAGGAGAAAAAGAGGAGAAGAGTTGTACATATGTTGTATAGAGAGTAGCATCCAAGGGGGAGTTACTAAGCTTTGATGACTTTGAATTTTTGGTCAAAATGCTCAACTAATGTCAAAGGGGGAGATTGTTATCTATATAGGATATTTTGTTGTCATTAGTTTAGAAAAAGTCATAAGAATCAAAAGATTCAATCGGTGAAAGGAAGAAAAAGTATATATATGAGCATTCGGTAATGTACACCGAGCAAGGCACTGAACTCGGTAAAGTGCAAACACTACACCAAGAGCACACATTTTACTGAACACTGAGAGCATAGACAGTTACCAAGTACTGAAGAGAAAGTTAACCGAGTGAAGATAAGTTACTCTACCGAGTTACTTAATGGATTGTAAAGCGATAAGGATACATCTAATGAAGTGACACATTATTAATTGTGATTCTACAATGCACAAAGGTGAGTTTGTTACACAATCAATGATCGAAATAATTCAAAGAGAAGATCTGAGAAGTAGATTAAGAGGTTAATCAAATATTTCTATTTCTAATAAAAATACCAAGTACCGAGGTAAAAGTGACACAGTCACCAAGTGGAAAAGCATATCTAACGGTCAAAATAATTTATCAGTGACCTGAAGCATAAGATTAAGAGGCAATAAATATTATAGTTAAAGGATGATTTATAGATTGATATATAGATGATAGAGGAGAAAGAGTCAGAGTATAAAGAAGGTTGTTATTGAAAAACATAAATCAGAGAAGAGAGCATCGAGTTGATATCTTACTACAGCAGAGCAAATCTGAGTAGTGTTACAGATTATATTGAGATAACACAAGTATTTCAGAGCACATAGAGTCTGATCAACATTTGTAATAGATGCAATTTTAGCAGACATTTATAAGTTGTTAATACTATTGTATTGAGAGCTATAAGTCCCAATACTGGGTAGATCTTAACCGGTCTAATTTATGTAAAACCTTTAACAAGGTACATCTCTAAGTATATAGATTGTAAAATCCTCTAACCAGGTAGACCTAGCAAGTCTTTGTATACTCTTAACTGGGTAAGCTATCAAAATGGCTAAACTATGTAAGCTCTAACCGAGCACCATTTATACTGGAGTTAGTGAAGGTTGTGGGTGTCATCCCCACCGCAGTTTTTTCCTCTAACCAAGGATTTATGTTTAAAAAAAATCATGGAGCTATGAGTTTGTTTACTTTAATGTTTTCATGTTATGTTTTATGTTTTATTTCAAGTTATTGAATTTGGTAAACAGCAGCAGCAGTATACAGTTTAAGTTATAAAAGTTTTGTGGTACTGATTCACCCCTCCCCTCTCAGTCCCAACTTTCCATAGTCATTCCAACATATATAGTATTCCATCAATAAGTTAACTTTAAATATAAAATGTATTTTGAAATGGTCATCATGAACTGTGACTTATTATATTAATACAATCAATCAAGTAAAGGTTTATATCGTACTATTTACTATCTAAACTATTGATCAAAGATAACATACTAAACACAGAGTAAGTTATCATATCTATTTTATTGATAAGTCTTACAACCATAAAATAAATTCCTAAAAACTTGTTTTATAATAAAAGAAAAAATATTTACTTTCAATATTACTCTAAGATATATGTATGCAAATCTATTTATAAATATTAAGTGTAATGTTTATATTTCCTTAGACCACAAACTAGTCTAGAGCATAATGAGATAGTATTTACTAGTACTTTAATACAAATGTAGATTTAACGAGTCTGCATATTATTATTTTCATGTCTAGGCTAGTAAATCTACTTATGTGCAAACCAATTCAGGTTAAATGACTTTGGATTCTTCCAATTGATAAATTATCTGTAAATATGAATGTTTAGTAAATTAACTTTATTAATATATATGGTATTTTATTTTATTTTGATATGTCAGATTGTGTTTTGGAATTAGGGATAGCTTTCCAAAAAAAGGTCAAGGATGTCCTTTTCGTTCACATAATGTTAAATAGAACTTATAGTTTTCAATACTTGTTTCTACATTGACAATATTAGTGATCTTTGATTTTGGGATCTCAATAACTTAGTTACTATATTGTGTGTATAATTGTTTGTTTATAAAACTAAGAGACCTTCTTTCTCATGATGGATATGGGTTAATTAAAACTTAGTTATGTTTTGGATAGTAAAACTCAATTTTATAGTATTTGTGAGTCAGATTGGTGTGATGTTTTTTTATAGAATTAGCAAGGTAAGGAGCCTAATCCCATTTTTATAGTATTTGTGTTTCAGATTGGTGTGATGTTTTTTTTATAGAATAGAACAATTGAATTAAATAAGATACAACATATTTTTGAATAGCACGGGGCACACCTAATTACTGAACAAAACAACCCCCGATACTACTAATACAACAAGCTATAGCATTTAAAATCCAAATTTGTCTCTTTGATTTCCTCTATAAATAAACTCATAGAAATAATTTTAAAGATCCCTATGTATAATAAAAAACCATGTGAATAACAAGGCAAATAAACATAAATTCCTTCAAAAATTCATGTCACTAAAATATATTTTTATTTAAATTATTGATTTTGGAAGTCGATTCTAACCTTGTCAATTTGTTTGCTACATATAAGTTCTTCTATATGTATGCATACATGTATAAATATATACATGTATATAAGGTCAACATTTATAAATCTTCATGTTGAAATATTTTATGTCTGCAATTGGTAGTTGTATTTTAATTTTGTTGTGAGCAACATATTTTTATTAAAATAGAAAGTAAATGGTGTAATACAAGTTTATGCATTTATGTGCATAGAAAGCTTCCAACAAAGTACAATTATAACATCATATAAAAGAAATATTAAATCCACCCATATAAAAGGTACAATTGTTGTTGGTAAAATATATAGTTTGGTTGAATTATTTTACCATTAAAATAATTGCTACTTCTGAGTCAAACTTGCATGATGGTCAAGGTTAACCAAACCATGCACATTTTAAATATTGCTTGAAGTAAATATGTATAGAGAAGCTACTATTTTATCATCATAAAACATATTTTTTTATGTTTTAAATGGTAAATTTAGAGTCGGTATTGTATTCCATCAGAAAATTAGTTTTAATTATAAAATGTATTTTTTAATGGTCATCATGAACCATGACTTATTATATTAATATAATTAGTCAAGTAAATGTTCATAGCCCATATTCAAATGTATTTTGACTAAAAGAGGGGTAAAAATTTATTCAATCACAAAAGAGATACAATAAAAGTGCCCAACAGGGAAAGCATTAGAGAGTCCTATCACTATCCAGTAAATGATCCAACATATGAACCAGATCATGAAGTAAATACCCCTTATCCTCTATCTTCTATCCCTACATCTGATATGAATCCCATTTGGCCAAACAATCTAAAACACCATTCCACTCCCTAGGAATATGGGTGAAAGTATTTGAACCCAGGGAGTTGCACAAATGTAGAATCCATCTGATAACTAAAGCTAAATGTTGACTACCATCCCTGAGTTCTTGACTATTCAAAAAATGCACCACCACCTGATAATTGGATCCACAAATAATTCTGCACCAACCAAGCGCCAAACAACACTGAACAACATACAAAATGGAAAGAGCCTCCATTAAATTATTAGTATGAAAGCTCTTGTAGATAGAAAAAATAAACTTAACATCACCAGAACTATCTCGTCCAACTCCCTCAATGCCATCATGCCCAGGGTTCCCCTGGGATGATCCATCAGTGTTAATTTTTAAAACTCCAAGAGGAGGGGGATTCCAATGACCCTCTCGATTAACATTCCATAAAGGGTGTTTGTCTCTACTGTTGCAACTCCAACCACCAAAAATTGGAGCATCCCTGTGAAGAGGAAAATTAAGGTGAGAATAGATAGCAACATCATTAGGATCCACACCTCCAGTCAAATCACCCTTATCCACAACAGTTTCCCAAAGAGAATGCATAATTTTCCAACCACAAATGTAAAGCATACATACTGACATCCTCAAAATTCCTCAGATTCCTTTCCATCCAAACATGACAAATGATCAAACAAGGACCAAGATCCCAAGCAACCTAAAGAAAATAAGTTTTAGCATTGGAACTATCCACATGCACCTAGATCTCATACAATGAAGATACATGGCATCAAGACTGGCCTCACAAAAGATGGTAAATTGTCTCCTCACTATTGTAGCACATAACACACATTGAGGGGTCTTGGAAGCTCCTTTTGCAAAGATTATCTTAGGTAAGACAATGGTTGTGAACCACAAGCCACAAGAAAAAATTGCATTCAGGCCAGGAAATTTATTCTAAACCTCTTCCACCAAGGCACCTCGTACCTCCAAACAATTATCTATTAAGCTCAAAGTACCCTATAGAAATAGAGTATCTGCCAGATGAATCACTACCTCATGCCAAGACATATGGACCCCCAAGGAGTTGCACACCCTAGAAGCCATAATTTGAACCAACTCATTTCAATCCCTCTCTAGACCACCCAGTGGCCAATCAGAAGAATTCTTCCATCTATAACCAACAACCATGCCAAAAATTTACACAATCTTATAGTGCATAACCTTATCCCAACCAGTCACTATTAAAAAATTAGAGAGGGCCTATAAATACGGATACATGGAAAGAAGAGGGCGATTACCATCCCAAGAATCCATCCAAAAGAGAGCCTCAAAACCCCTGTTACAGATCCAAAAAAATCCCCTCTTAACTAACTGAGCTCCAGTCTTTAGAGTGTTCTGAACCATCAAGCCCCTACACTCCAAAGGATACCTAGAGACATCAGAGTAGCCAACTCCAAGTAAATGCTTATGCGTAAGGATACATGCACAAAGCTAATTAACCCCTTCTTTTTTAGGAATAAGAACAAGAAAAGTAGAAATCAGGGCTCGAAGCATTTTTTACTGACATAAGATTCATGAACCACTTCTAACAAATCCATATTAACAATATCCTAAAATTCTTGAAAAAAATATTAATTGGAAACCCGCCAGGGTCTGGAGCCTTACCCTTACACATTCCAAAAACAACCTCCTCCAATTTAGACATAGATATAGGACGCATAAAAGAATCATTCATCTTGTTAGTAACTAGGGGGGAATACAAGCAAGGATCGTGTTCTCCTCATCCTCAATGGGAGGTAAATCATCTAAAAAGATAGCAGAATAATACTGGGTAGCTTCACGAGATATAGCATGAAGAAAAGACAACTGAATTCTATCTGAATTAACCAAGGTAGATATGTAACTCATATTTTGATGAGCTTGCAAAAAGTTATGGAAAAAGGAAATGTTCATGTCACCTTCCTGAAGCTAGTCAGCCCTAGCCTTCAGCTTCCAAAAACTCTCCTCCCTAAGTGTTCTCATTCTCCAATTCTCTGACAGCATAAGTCTCCTCTCTACCCAAGTCCTCTAAAAAGCCAAGATATTAAATTTGATGAGTGACTTCAGCCAGATCATCTTGAGCTTGTCTCTTCATAGCAGAAAGGTTGCCAAAGAAATACATATTCCATTTCTTAAGTTGTCATTTAACATATTCCAATTTATGAACAAAGGAATACATAACAGTGTCATAGGCCAAGCCCCCAACTCACCACCACTGAGTCGTTAAATCATGAAGGGAAGAGCCCTGAAGCCACATTAGTTGAAACTTGAAGGGAGGATTCTTACGAACTGTAACTAAAGTAGCTGAAAATTTAATAGGTCAATGATTTGAACCCCTCCAATCAAGAATTTCACAAGATGGACTCATTCTACCTCCAACCCAGAAACTGGAAACTATAAATCTATCCAATCATTCTAAGATAACATCATCTCCCGCCCCCCTCTATTAATCCAAGTAAAAATCCCATTAGCCAACTTGATATCAATGATATGTAAGAGGTCCATATTTTCGTGCAAAAGCTTAGAAGGACCCAAACGAGCTAGCACACCTTTTTTCTCATCCAAGCTTAACAATGAATAAAAATCACCCACCAAGCTCCAGGGAAGGAAAGGAGCACATGCTCTAACACATCGAATATGATACCAAGTGTTAACTTATCCATAAAAGTCAATTGGAGCATACACATTGGTAACCAGGATCATCTCTCCGGTCTCCAAACTTAAAGCAACCATAGAGAGAGTTGAGGGGCTATAAATCCACTGTAGAGGAACAATATTTCTTATATCGTAAAAGAGAGATAGACCTCCAAAACTCCCCAGGGAAACAACACACTAGTACTTCCCATGAAGCTAAATATTGGGAGCACAAAGAAACATAGAATCAATTTAAAGCTTAGTCTACTAAATACAAAAGATAGAGAGAGAGTGAGCTGCCACCAACTCATGAATAGCTTTTTGTCTAGGGATATTATTCAACCCCCTAACATTCCATGAGAGAATAATCATTGTTAAGAGAGTGAGAAGTGAGACTGAATGAGCTTGACAGACCCAGAATCCACTAGCAACTCCCCAGTTGACTTAATCTTCTTTTGATCCTTCTTGTGACCAGCTTTTGAGGAAGTATCAAAAGAAATTTTCTTGAAGGGTCTCTGCAACAAACCCAAAGCCAGAGAAGACCCTTTACCTTTTCCAGATGCTTGCACCTCTTTAGACAATTCTCCCAAGACAATATCATCCATCAAATTTGTGGCTTCCCTTGAGGTTCCTATGGAAGGATCTAAAGAGGAAATTCCCTGCTCCTACCCAATATCCTAGCTCAAGACATTAGACACTTGATACATAACCCCCACATCCATACTAGTCACACCAGAAAAGATAGCAAGAGTAGTCCCTTCCTCAAAGGCCATAGTATCTAGCACCTCAAACCAGTTAAAACCCTCATTAGCTTACCTATCCCTATAGGGCCTCTTATGTCCTCGACCCTTTCCCTGAGGTCTAACAAGTAGAAAACTATCCTTATCTGGACTATCTGTACGCATTTGGGCTTTCCCTTTGTTCTCTTTATCTACCTTTGGAGCAGAGGAGGGAGAGCCACAAGAACCACTAGCAAAGCCTCTAGTCCCCTTATTAACTTTGGACACCGATGCTAAAGATGACCATACTCGTGACATAGCTAACATCAAAAAGGGAGAGAATTGTAATCCAATTGTTGCAGCCACTTAGAAGACCCTAAAGAGAATTCCATAGAATTTGACAACGAAATATTTAAATCAATTTCAACACATATTTGAGAAAAGGAAATTACCTTTTTATCTAGGGTTTGTTGAGCAATTGTTGCAGGTGTCCCAAGCAAGGCGGCAATCTGGTGTAGAATATCTTCCCTCCAAAACTCTAAAGGAAGTCACGAAAAGCAAACCTAGACAGAAACTTGTGAGGGTAATTCCTCTGCAAAATTAAAACCTGCATGCTAGGGTTTCACAAACAAGACCACATGATTATAAAAATAAGGTCCTCACTCAAAAACCTGGTTACGATCAAACTTACAAGAGAACACCACCATAAAGTAGTTGTTTGCGGCAAACATAATGTCCATATCTCCCTCCACCTTCCATGAGCTATGAATCCAAGCTTCCAAAGCCGACAAAGAAATATGAATCCCAATAAATTTATAGATCGGTGCATGTTTACTCCAATAAGACACATCTTCAATGATTGATTCAGGAGAAATGACAAGGACAGGTCGATCCTGAGATCTTGGAAGACAACCATTCACTTTATTTAATTTAGAGCTTGCCCCCACATAAAAGGAGTCAGAATTCATTGCATGCAAACTAGAAGAATATCCATGAGGTGGCACACCACCAACAACCACCAAAGAAGAATAAAATCCAAGCTTTCTCATCCAAGCAAAAGACGGAAACACCAAACACTCAACAGAAAAACCCAAACCCAGCAAACTCCCTGCAAACACAAACACCCCCAGAAAACTCCTTGTGAACACAAAATCCTTGCAAACACCTCCCAAACAACACCCTACGAAACCCCCAAGCACTTGCAAACACCCATGAAATAAGACCGCACACCCCCTGCACACCGTCGACACCCCTCTGCAAACACCCACCCCCGACTGCAAACCAACCACGCACAACAACTGGATCAATGGCTAGGGCCTAATCCCTAGCTCAGTAAGTCATCACAACTCACCATCGTCCAAACCGTTTCAGTTAGAAATCACCCATATTCAAATGTATTATGAGCATTTGTATCATACTATTTACTATGTAAACTATAGATCAAAGATAACATATTAAACACAAAATAAGTTATTAACAATCATATTTAGTTTATTGATAATTCCTACAACCACAAATAAAATTCTTAGAAATTCAATAAACAATAAAAATATTTACTTTGTAAATACAAAAATAAAATTGTCCAATGTCATTCTAATTGAAAGATATATGTATACAAATCTATTTATAACCATAAATGTAATGTTTATATTTCCTTAAACCATAAAATGGTTAATAACCACTCTTAAGTATAATGAGATACTAAATTTTACTAGTCCTTTAATAAAAGTGTAGATTTAATGATGTTGCCTATTATTATTTTCATGTCCAGGTTAGTTAATTGCCTTATGCGCAAACCAATTCAAGTTAAATGTTAGATTCTTCTAAATGATAAATTATCTAAATATGAATAGGAGATAATGTTTAGTAAATTAACATATTAAGATCTATGTATTTTTATAGTTTGACTAGTGAAGTTGTGTTTTGGAATTGTGGAAAGCCTTTCAAATGAAATTCAAAGATATCATTTTCGTTCACATTATGCTATATAGAACTTATAATTTGCAATACTTATTTCTACATAGACAAATTTAGTGATTTGATTTTGGGATCTCAATAATTCAATCATTATAGTATGATGTGAATACATTATGTGTACATGTGTATATTAATACATGTTTATGCAACCAAACACCCTTGTTTCTCATGATGAATATGGGTTAATTTAAAAGTTAGTTATCTTTTGGATAGTAAAACTCAATTTTACCTATTGTATTTTGTGAGTTAGATTGGTGTGATGTTATTATGAAGTAATTTCATGAGTAAAATGGTGTCTTCTATTGGCAAGATCAACATAAATATGTGAATAAATGATGCATGTATCCACATCAAAATTGAACTTTGTATTATAAAACTGGTCAAAATAATATTTTTTGCTACTTGCATTGTCAATTCACAATATCTATAGGTTACATGTTACTCAAAGTTGTCATACCTAGCTAGAGGGTATCTAAAATTGTATGAAAAAATGTATGTGACAAAGTCAATACACCACTAATTCTCAAATGACATGATATGCTTGTAGACTTCTTTATTTGTCATCCCTCGTGAAGAGCAAGGGCACTTCTAGTTGGAACGTGTGTGGAGGGCCATCAGCCTATGATTGGAGAAACAAGAACCAAAGGATGTTGTCCCTCTTAGATTTGAAAAATGTTGAAAGTTTATTTTTCATTTTATACTTTAAAAAGCTATAAAATTATATGTTTAAATTTATAAAAGTTTGATATTTCTATATATTGGCAACTCTTTTGTACAAGTAGATAAATTGTCAAATTGATTTATACAAGAATGTAAATAAGTTTTTTCTGAAAGAATTTCTTTATTTGTATTCATGGTGATTGTAAAAACCCATAAATTCATTAGATGAAGTATTTCAATATTCCTAAAGTTTATATAATAAATTGCAATTCATTACACCAATTTATTTATTTATTATTTGAAAATTTATATTTATTATTATATGATATTTTTGCAATGTGATTTAATTAATAATTGTGCTCCACGATCGACGAGGATGAGGATGAGCGGCTCTGCAAGTGGCTCCTGACCACCCTGTTCGTTCGCATGGAGGGCGCCACCAAGGCTCTTCTTGGTCTCCGGGTCGGGTGATCTGGCCTCTATTTATGTCTTTTGGTGTCGTGTGTGTGTGGTTTTATGTGCCTTCGGGCTGCCTTGTGTTGTTTTGAGTGTTCTTCCCTTTTTACTTTTTTCTCTCTCATGGTCGCTTTGGTTCACTTGTGTGGCTGTTGGTTTTCTCTAGAGTATGCCATTATTTTTTGCTCCTTTTGATTTCACGTGAGATCTCTGGCGATGGCCGTAGCGGGGAGTAATGAGGGGGTTGATGTCCAAGCAAGCAGCAATAATAAATTGGCAAGTGGGAGCGACACAGGGATGAATGCAGACAACCCTAAGCCTTCATATAAATCGGTTGTGGCAGAAAAAATAGTTTTACCACCCTCGGCCTTTTTGAAAGCAAAATTATGGTGAACAATGTGGAACCCAGACTTGGAAAGGAGCACGGAGGAGGAGTGGTCGACCCCGATGGAAATAGACACGGAGGAGGAGACCAACCCCGCTTCACAGCAGGAGACAATGCCAGTGGAGGAAGGAAGGAAGGCAAGACTCCACCCTCTGGAGTTAAGACCCTTGCCTTATCGCCAAATCCAGACATGGTAAACACTATTAAGTCTGAGCAAAGTAGATTAAAAAATGTTGCTATCTTTTTTTGTTGTATGGATTTGAAATTTTTACCAGCAAGGAAGTTTTTAGATGATTGGTTTAATAACATATCGGGAAAAAATCTTGGCATTCATGTTAGTTTTATGATTCAAAGAGGTTTATTTGTGGTTTTCCTTAAAACACACGCAATGCAAGAAAAGGTTTTTAAAAATAGCACTGGCAAGTTGGACAAACAATGTTTAAAGCCCTCCCATGGTCGCATAAAGACACCACTGATAATATACTAGCCCGAGCATCTCCCCAATGGATTGAACTCAAGAATATTCAACCCAAATTATGGCACTTCATTCCCCATATGCTAGAGTCTCTCGAGTCTATGTTGCAAGTCGAAGAGGCTAGAGTTACCCTCCCGCATCTTAACACCCGCATTCTTCTAACCCTGCACCCAAGTTGTTCCTTCCCCAATGCCATCTCCCTAGAAATTGAAGGGGAAACCTTTGTTTGGGAGGTTGTGAAATTAGGAGACCTAGGAGCTTGCTTTCATTGCAAACTCAATGGACACAATAGGAGAGACTGCCCGCAGCTTAAGAACATTCATAAAAAATTCACAGGCACTCCGACCAAGAATAACACCGATGTTAATAAGTTGGTTGCAGACAAAACTAATAATACCAATGAGAGCTTAAAGAATAATGACATCCCTCCCTTTACTTCAGGTACCACCAATACCCATGTGGACCAATTTGTATCCCTCTCAAATCCACTATTTGATGGAGAATTTTTTGTCCAAGAAGCAGGTCGTGAAACTTGTAACCAGACCCCCTTTAACTGTCAGCCCCAATATATCCCAGTGGTGAGAGATAAATACAATGATCAAGATATCCTAAAAAAGAATGCCCAACAAATAGTTCTATCTGAATTGTAAAACAAGAACAATGTCAGCAAGGGTAAAAATGGACAGCATTTGGTTGAACAAGCTAAAGAAGTACCTGACAGTGTGCCTCTCAGAGGGAATGAGATTATACCCAGTGTTGAAACCTCGACTTGCCTATCAGAATACACTGACCAAGAGATGGAGGAACACGAATTCATTGAGGTTGTCAGCAAGAAAAAGAAAAGAAAAACTTATGAAAGAAGCAACAGCCTGAAAGACAAGGAAATGAATAACAATCATAAGACTAAAGATATACTAGAATGCTTTAATAGACTCTACAAGAACCAGAAACCCCCCACCAAAATTTAATGATGATGAACATCCATAGTTGGAATGTCAGAGGCCTAGAGATGCCAGACAAGAAACATGTGGTTAGGAATTGGTGTAACAAGACTCAGTATAAAGATATCATTTGTTTGCAAGAAATCAAGGTTACAGGGGCCAGGGCATATAACACACTCAAACTTATCTGGAACAATGCCACATGTATATACTCAAATCATGAAAGAGGAAAGGGAGGTGTTGCCATTCTAATAGGGAGTCGAAGGGAAGATAAGTTGTCAAAACAAGGGGTATCCCCTTGCAACAGGGCAATATGGGCTATATTTAAAGATAAAGAGCAACTAATCGGGATTTGTAACATTTATGCATCCAATAACTATAAAGAAAGAAGTTTATTATGGGACTGGTTATCTACCAATTTTCCACATGCAAAATGGATATTTATAGGTGACTTCAACATGATAGAAAATAAACAGGATAAGAGTGGTGGAAACAAGCATGAATGGAAAGGCAATGAACTTTACTTTTGGTCAAAATTTAAGAGGAGATTCCACATTACTGACCCATTGGAAAAAAAGAGGCAAGAATGTCATAACATCTGGTTCACATGGTGTAATAACCAAGCGGGTAAAAATAGAATTTATTGCAGGTTGGATAGAATATACTTTGATATCATTTTTTTTGGACTGTCACATCCTTCGGGGCAAAACCCTGTCAGTGTATCCCCTACTGCCATGTCTGATCACTCCCCTATTCATGGATGCATTCTTATGAATAACCACAGTGATCAATACCAGAATCAGAAAAGGAAGGGGAACTTTAAATACTGCCCTATTAGAAGATGAAGATACTATGGAGGCTATCCTTATGGCTACTAACCTCTCCAAATTCTATAACCCAAACTCTTCTGCCATAAACAAATGGGATCAGCTTGTAATAACATGGAGAAAGATGTTCCAAATCATTGGAACTAAAAAGGCCATGGATAGAAACAATGAGGAGAACAATTAGCAGAGGAAAATCATCACACTAGAGTCAACTATACAAGAGGAGGGGAGCAATACAGAAGCAGAACAAGCACTTATGGAAACCAAAATGCAGTTGAGAAAGATAATGAACTAGAAAATCCAAGGGCAAAAAGTCAGGGCCAAGGCCAATTGGATTAAGGATGGAGACAAGGGCTCCAAATACTTCTTCAATCTAATCAGAGCAAAGCAAAATAGAGAAGAGATAAGCAATATACAAGGATAAATGGGACCTACTAGGAATAATAAAGAAATAGGGGAAGCATTCAGGGATTTCTACAGCAAGTTATTTGCATCAGAACATAAAAGGGACAACTTTGAGGCAATGGACCAGTGCCTTAAGATCATTCCCAAAAAGGTATCAAGACAGGATGCAAAAAGACTTGAAGAGAAACTTAACCTCAAAGAAATAGATGAGGCCATTGGATCCTTAGCCAATAACAAATCCCCTGGTATTGATGGTATCCCAGCAGAATTTTACAAGAACCAAGAATGGATAGAAAATGAACTACTGGAGGTTTATGAGGAGGCCTTTGAGACAGGGTCCATGGGGAGAAACATTAACAAAGGAGTAATTAAACTACTACCCAAAGAGGGTGACAAATCCCAAGTCAAAAACTGGAGACCAATTACCCTGCTTAATATTTCTTATAAAATCATTGCTAAAGTCATGGCTAGAAGAATTAGTAACATGCTAAATAACATTATCTATGTTACCCAGACAGGGTTCATTAAGGGAAGGTAATACTTGATAACCTAATTACCAACTGGGAAGCCATGCACTGGGCACAATTAGATGGACAGAATGTAGCAATGGTGTTACTAGATTTTGAGAAAGCATATGATAGAATAGAATGGCCATTTGTATTGAAAATGTTGGAGGCCTTTGGATTTCTCGACTATTTTTGCAGATGGGTAAATATCTTGTTCCATGACTCATCTACTGTGATTAATGTTAATGGGGAACTTTTAGAATCTATTCAGTTGAGTAGATCCATTAGGCAAGGATGCCCCTTGGCACCAACCCTATATGTTCTAACTGCTGATGCTTTATCCTACATTCTCAAGGCTAATGATTTTGGTCCACCAATTAAGGGTATCCACCTTCCAAATGCAAATGCAGAAGAACTTATTATACAACAATTAGTTGATGACACAGCACTCTTCTTAGAATTAGAAGAAGGCAACTTTGACAATATGCTTAGTAGACTCCAGATTTTCTGTCTGGCCTCAGGGGCTAAAATTGCAGTGCAAAAGTCCACTGTTTTGGGATGGAATGCAGAGGCTCCAAATTGGCTTTGCAGAAAAGAGTGGCAATGGTCGGGGCCCTCAGATATTGTAAGATACTTGGGTATTCCTTTCTCTATCTCCCCAAATTTGAAGGAGATGTGGACCTGGATCTATAAAAAATAGAAAACAAACATGTGAAATGGCAGCAGGGATTTTTTTAGTGGCGATTCTTCGCCAATTGGCGAATATGTCCCGTCGGGCGTATAGAATTTGGCAAAAAAAACCGTAGTGTACTATTTAACCGGTTTGCCCAGATTTTATAAAAACCACGTTAATTGGTCAGGTTGTTCGCCACTATTTGTATGTAATTTCACTACGGTAGTGGGGTTGTTCACCCGTTTATCTATTGTATATTTACAATTATTCGCCACGGATTAAGGAAGGGGTATTTATCAAGGATCACCATTCGCCAAAGTCCCATTATCCCAAGTTAAAATTTTATTTGCACTAGGACCCAATTCGCCATGCATCATAATTCACCGTGTTCCAAATTCCCGCCCTATTCGCCTAGTCAATTACTTGGAATTACGCGGGGTTCGCCAAATATTAGTTTTTATCATATGCAAATGTCGTCCCCTTCGCCAAAATTTGAAATAAGCATTTGTATATAAGGATAGTTTCAAGAGATTTAGCAGTACAAAAAATCAGTTGATTCTGAGCTAACAATTGCGATCGGTATCAAACGGGAAAGACTATGAGTCCTTAGTATCTTATAATTATTCAAGTAAAATTTTACTGCAGCCTTAATTTGTTGGAGATGTCACAGTCAAAGTTAAATAGAAAGAGGTCTATTGAAGTTGGAGAATCTGGAGATGTCCAAGAGAGGCCAACGAAATGCAAAAAAATATCTTCATACTTTTGCAGGGGCAGACACAATGGTCATGGTGTTGGTCAAAGTGAGGAAGGTACGTCATCAGAAGAACCTGTACAACTTTGAGGTTATCAACTTACACAGGAGTCTATTCAACAAAATGGGGAACCTAAAGTTGCGAAACTTGATATCTCTCATGAAGATGACCTTGAAGATGAATTTCAAGTAAATAACCAGTACCAGGATGAATCAATCGACTTCAGTGATGATGATGTTTCAATTAACAGTAACACTAAAGGGAGAGGAAAATCAAAAGAAAAAATAGATCGTCAATGGGAGATGTCCAGGAGATTTAAATTTG
>MU226068.1:12184475-12203006 GCA_018584345.1 Thuja plicata | reverse complement strand
TTTCCTTTTATGCAATAGAATAATCTCACATAGTCTAAATAGGAAGGTTTGGTAACACTTGTTCTTTCCTTTCATAGATTAGTTGCATTGTACTTTCATTTTCATAGCTTAGCTTGCATTTTCATTTAGATTTGCATCGCATTGCATACATTTTGATTCTTGAGGATATTGGCATTCTTGCCCTTGTCTTCATTGTGAATCTCTCGTTGTGTGGTTTATTGGCAAGGTCATGAGTTCATAGCTCTAGCTGAGAGCAAATTTACAAATCTTGCAACTCCATGCATAGAGAGCTATGGATCGATTTGTGAGGGCTCATTCTTGAGTTTCCTTTCATGTAAGGATTCATAGAAGTGCACCTTTTTGTGTGTACAGTTTTAACTGTTGTTACCTTGTGGACCATTTGGAGGTTAAGGAATGAGGAGATTTTCCAAGACAGAAGGAGAGATCTTACTGAGTTTTTCATTAAACTCACAATTTTTCATATTTCCACACAGGTAACTGCGGTCATTAAAGTTCCAAGGGAGAGATTCCAGGCATTAATCAAAGAAGGGGCCATGGTCATCTTTAAAAAAGAGGTGTAATCCACTTCATACTCCGAAGAACCTCAAGACACTGGTACACATGAAGATACACCTAACAGAGATCAGGGCATAGCCAACACAAGGGTTGTGGACAATCAAGAAAGTCATAACTACTGGGCTAACGAGGAGGATGACCAAAATATCAACAGGGCTGACTACCAGAACGAAGATAACAATGATGGATGGTACATTGTTGTTCCAAGAGAAAATATCAGTGGATGGGATGAATCATAAGCTTAAACATGTGGGCTTTTGTCTGTTTTTGAATCTAGAAAGACACACTATAATAACAGTAGACTCTTGGCTGTAGTAGATATAGTAGGTGGTTAATCTTAGCAGATATCTCTTCTGCGTTTTTTGTAAAAACTACTATATGTACCTTTAATGTTTTTGTTGATACTTTATCTTAATATATTAAAAAAAAAATTGTGCTCCACCTAAAATGAGACATTGAAATTTGTTTAAGCATTTGATGTCATGTGTTGATACTTTGTTGCATTAGTTGTATGTTGTCATAAGGTGGATATATTTAGAAGATTTGAAAAACCCCTCTTTTGTGAGATTTTTTTGACAAGGGCCAAAAATAGGAAGAGTTGTTTTCGAGTCATAACCATGACAAACTTTATTATTTGTCATATATTTCCTAATTTAAACAATTTGATACAAACTTTATTATTTGTCATATAATTCCTAATTAAAACAATTTGATATGAGAACTTGGGTGCCCATGTTAATTGAATTAATCAAGAGGTTATAACTGATTTATTTATTTACTATATCCAACAAGTTGTAAAGAATCTTAAAGGGTGGCATGGAAAATTGTGTCTAGGTTGGGCAGCATCTTTTGGGGATTTTGAAAGCATATATGGTTTCCAACTTGCTCATTTGTCTATAACTTAATGCTTGAAGTGGGCTCAATATGAGCATTTGTAGGTACATAAGTGTTGGAATGCTACTGAAACATTTTCAAGTTTATGGCTAGTGAAATACACTTATAAGATTTGCATTAGAAGTGTGTTGTCATCTTATAATACCTTGTACACATTTTGGAGTGTAAGATTTTTCTTTCAAAAGAGTTTTCCTGACATTGATCACTATGTTATGGTATAATTATTTATCTATTTATGAATGCTTTTCCCTAATTCTTGTAATTGTTTCAAATCAGATTTTAAGTTTTTTGTACTTCACTTCCTTTAAGATTAACGCAAGTTATTTTTGTACACCTTGCTTTCTTACACTAACAACCTAAGCAAACCAAAGAAAAGTGTTCAATATATACATAAACTCAAACAAAAGAAAAAGAAAAACCTACACTAACAATGTAATTGTAAAAGTTACACATACCTTTACCCTTTATGTCTTGGGCTCGTAGCAACTAAATTGTACTTTATACATCAACTAGTAACACACAACTTAACCTTGGGCTAAAAATGAGTAGCTTGAATAGGGTGAAGATTGATTAAAAAATAAATAAAAAATCATGTACCCTAACACAATGAGCTTTGATACTACATTAAAAACTATAAAAAGCAAAAGAACTACACACGCATACACCCGCCCACCTACACCTACACCTTATTGCTATTTAGATCATTAGATCATTTGTTGAATTGGGTTTCATTATTTTTGCATATAATTTGAGTTCTTTTGTTTTTTGTAATTTTTATTATAGTATCAAAGGTAATTTTTATTATAGTATCAAAGCACATTGTGTTTAGTGTAGATCGTTTTAGTTTTAGTTTTGTACCAATCTATACACACACCTACCCACATTATTGCTATTTAGATAATTAGATCATTTGTTGAATTCAGTTAGAACTCAAAACTATATGCAAAAATAATCAAAGTGAATTCAACAAATGATCTAATTATCTAAATAGCAATAAGGTGGGTCGGTGGGTGGGTGTATAGATTGGTACAAAACTAAAACTAAAACGATCTACCCTAAACACAATGTGCTTTGATACTATAGTAAAAATTACAAAAAGTAAAATAACTAAAATTATATGCAAAAATAATGAAACAAGATTCAACAAATGATCTAATGATCTAAATAGCAATAAGGTGTAGGCGGGTGGGTGTTGTACGTGTGTCTCTCTGTAGATCTGTCCCAAAATGATATACCCTAAACACAATGTGCTTTGATACTATATTAAAATTACAAAAAGCAAAAGAACTCAAACTATATGCAAAAATAATCAAACTGAATTCAACAAATGATCTAATTATCTAATCTAATGATCTAAATAGCAATAAGTCTCTCATGTTCACCCAAGCAAATAGCATAGCCCTAAAAACTAAAAGTTAACCTACACCTATCCTCAAAACTGACTCCAAAATAATAATATCCTTGTAAATCTAGCATTACCACCCGAGGTATTGTAACCATAAAGCTAAGATAACTTTGCTTCCGTACAGGATAGTAACGTACCGATGAAACATGATGCTGGTCCAAGACCACTATTCTTCTATAACATTAAAAAACACTTCCTCGGTCAAAGATTGAGCTTTGGTCACTTGATATTTGTAACCTTGAAATCCACAACAAAGGGCAGATGACAGGGTTAAACATATTAATAACTATTCAATATGTATTTTCAAAATATTTCACCATCACTGCAAGTTCCATGTGCTTTCAGTTACACTGATTCTTAATATTCTTACAAACTTACAACTCAGCCTATTTATCCTTAAAAGTCCTTTCCAGAGCAAACTATTGTTTTGATTATGACAATATCTTTGTTTGTACAATCAGTGTAAGATGACATGAAGTAAAAACTTTTTCTCCTCCTCACAGGGTTAGGATTGGTAATAACGTTCAGTCTCCAGACATGGCTCATGACAGAGAGAGAACTTCTCTGAGAGCTGGTCCAGTTGCTTGCAGGAATACCAATGAGGCTGGGGCTGAAAATCTTCATGGGAATGCAGAAGAGCAGGGTGAAAATTTGCTGCTATTCGACAAAATGGAAGAATGAACCTGCGGCTTTGTGATCGTGTTTTTTGTTCATATGGTTGTTATGCCGGACAGATGATAGTTTATAGATCTATATAGTTAGATGTTTTGCTTTAGCTTCATTTTGATTTGAGGCTCTAGTTGAAAATCAGGCTGTTTCAAGAGCCTTTGAAAATGTAATTCATCGATGTATCAGGCTGTCAGAATAGCCTTCATGCTATATTTTGTATGTTCAAATTTTTACTATATAAATATATATATATATATAGACTTGTTCGCCTTTTGTTAAAAAAAAAAAACTTTTTAAAAAGCTTGAAATATACTGAAAGATGATTAAAAGAGAATTGAGGACCAGAGGAGTTCAGCAATTTTGGCATAAACTAGAGCCTTGCCCCTTCTGTTAAAGCTTTCTTTTTTGTCATAATATTGCCCCAACTGCAGATCTTTACTCCTTTATATGTTCCTATGATTCCTTCTGAAATAAACTCAACGTTGTGGTGGAAGTTACACTACACATTTTATGGCCCAGCTTTGAAAATAAGTAATCCTTGGATCAGAGATATCAGATTTCCACAGTCCATAATGATTAACTTGTTATGCTTCTGAATTAAAACTGTGTAATTTATTTACAACAACATTTTGGATCACACTTCATAATCCATCATCAGAATGAAAGAGCTGTAGTAATAAAAATGGATGAAAATGCAGAATAATACTTGGATTTTTCTTACAATTGGAATAACCTACAAAGTGCCATTTTCCTAAAATATAGCTATTTAAGATAATATCCAAAACCAATTATTCCAATACATTCTGAATCCCTATAGTAAATTTAAAATAACAATGTCTTCATGACTTATTAAATGTAGAACTACTTTTCCTACTCATATAGTTAGAACAAGTAGTTGTTAACTTTCATTCAAAATAAGTTAAAATGGCGCATGATGGAAGGTTTTAGAAAAAAATGCCTTCCAAACGAATGCATGAGCTTATTGTATTAATTCAATGGAATTGATCAAAAATGCAGCTGCAAAATTTGGTTATCAACCAAATAATAAAGCCTTATTGAGTTTGGACGCAATAATTCCAAGTGCCAAATGGAGGAGGATTCTCAAAAATAAGAATGAACGGACCGAAGATTATTTTGATCCAAGGTTAATTATCCATATTGTTGTAAATAACTAGCTTGGTACTTCTCTAGTGAAGAACTTTTTCGCCTGTTTCATCAAATCAAAAACATGAGATACGTCAGCATTCTTGGAGAAAATATAAATGACATTTCTAGTGAAAGCTTCTAAACAGAGTTATACATTTGGAAAAAAAAATAGTTCAATTTTTTAAGAATGAAGTTTCATGCTTTTATTGCTTTGTTAAATTTTTGCATAGGAAAGAAATACGGAATAGTAAGGTAAAACACCTGCTCCAAAGTCAGAAACATTATGACATTCCATGATCCAAGTCGCCCAAAATTGGGGATAAACCCCTTGTAAAATGCTAGGGGACCCTGCAAAATTATTGAGATAATTTCTCAATCATAATCTCAATTTTCACATTGTCCAAAAAGAAATATAACAAGTATCATAGAAGAGATTTTAAGATCAACAACTTGGTTTTTACTAGTGACCACTGAGTTATCGTTCCACTAAAAATTTGAATGCATTTATCTACTGACGTGCAACTTTCACTGATATACTTGAAACACCAAATGTTTTATTTACTTCTTAAACATGTAGAACTGAAGAATTTTATGAAGCCTGGTGTGATAAGAACTAGAACTTCAACCCAAACACAACACCATTGAAATGTCCAGAACAATACGTTAAAAGTGATTCCGGTGGCAGTTACCTATATTCTGAAGATTGAGTAAATTACTAAATAGTAAATAAAGCTAATAACATGAACCTCTCAAAACATTAAATGGAAAAGGATGAGAACCAGGGACGTAGTGATTTTGACTGAAATCTACCTTAAAATGCAATCCTGTCTAGTGGGGCGTGAAATATATCATATAATCAATAAGCCAATTTCTGAGAATGGACCAGCTCTGAAACCTACGATGTTTTGAAATTTTAATATTTCAGGCATTGAATCAAATTGATACATTGTACGTTGAAATGAAGACCGCATTAGTTAGAGCACCCAAGAATTAAGGAGATGATCTAACTTTAGAGTACCCAAATTACTGGAGGGTATAAATTCATATGATTTGTGGATATAAGGGTGACATCAAATTACTAATGAGTCATTGAATGTCATTCAAATCAACGGATACAATCATAAAGTATTCTCTGAAACAGCCAGCAGCTAGGTCATAATTTTTTTAGTCAATGCAATTACGAGTGACATCTACAAACTCTACACTGAAGAAGTTTATCACTTTCTTGTCAGATTATTAAACCTCTCATCTCTATCAAAACAGTTCGTTATCTACAAAATGACTTCAAGGTCTTCCAGCATATATTTCAGGGCATAGCCTAAATATATTTCAAATTTACAAAAAATATAACTTTAAAGTTTCTAAATCTAGATGTTTTCTCCAAAATAATACTTTTAACGGACAACTCTGTCAATTGAAGTAATGTAGAAACATTGTAAAAGATTATAATTTGCTGAAACTATCATCAGAAATTGAAAAAAAGAAATCAACAAGTGAAGAAACGCTCCAAAAATGATTGAAATGCAGATTAGGATAAAACAATCAGTAGGGTAAGACTTTATACATCATTTTTTAAAGTTTTCACAAAGCAGTCTATTGTGCCTTTGTACGCTTGAGAGTTTCCCATCATTCTTGACTTTACCTGCAAGGCAAGACCATAAGAATAATGATCAGAACATTTTTTAAATACTTACAAAGGCTAAAGAGTGTTTTATCTTGCACACGGTTGCTTGGGGCAGTAAGAAATGATTAGAAACACAAACTTGTCATAATGCATAAAACGTCAGCTCAAAAGAAAATAATAGAATGAGCTTATCAAGCAAGAGAACAGAAAAGATGATTAAACTTGAAATATGAGCCTCAAATAATGAAGGGATTGTTATTCCATACAAGAATATGTAACAAGTTTGGAAAAGTTACGTGCCACTGTTTCCTTCTTAGTATGTCAATCAAAGAACAAAATAAAAGTCAACACTGGACACATTAAGTATATCAGCAATAATATATTAATAGCCACAACATATGAATTCCTGAATTGCACTACTCCATAAATGCATCATCAGAACAAATTAAATTCTTTTTTTATATATATTTAATATCGAGCAAACCGATTACAAGAAATTCGTACTGAAAGTTGGTAACAATGTCTAGTTCAGCACTATATATGCTGTTAAGAGAAGCAAAATAACAGTAAATTTGTTCTTAAGTACATAAAAAAAGATAACTGATAACATATAAACTAATTCCAAAAAACTTTAAATATGAGCCTATCAAGCAAGAGAACAGAAAAGATGATTAAACTTGAAATATGAACCTCAAATAAAGAAGGGATTGTTATTCCATACAAGAATATGTAACAAGTTTAGAAAAGTTATGTGCCACTGTTTCCTTCTTAGTATGTCAATCAAAGAACAAAATAAAAGTCAACACTGGACACATTAAGTATATCAGCAATAATATATTAATAGCCACAACATATGAAATCCTGAATTGCACTACTCCATAAATGCATCATCAGAACAAATTAAATTATTTTTTTATATATATTTAATATCGAGCAAACCCATTACAAGAAATTCGTACTGAAAGTTGGTAACAATGTCTAGTTCAGCACTATATATGCTGATAAGAAAAGCAAAATAACAGTAAATTTGTTCTTAAGTACATTAAAAAAGATAACTGCTAACATATAAACTAATTCCAAAAAACTTTAGAGGTTGCAACTTATAGCATCACTGATTCTTGCTCTCATCCATCTCATCCCATTTAAGTTGTCCCGATGGGGGGGAAATCACGGAGAGATCTTCATTGCAATTAACCACTTCAATGTCAGAATCTCTGTCGCCGTTGAAGAAAATTCTAGGGCCATGCCTCTTTCCATCTTTCTTATTAGCAGCTGCCTTCTCTGCTTCCAATTCTTCACTCTATTCTGAAGCTCCAACAGGTGCTTATGGAAGGTTGGGTTGGTCTCTCTATTATGCCCCCAAGTGTGACCTGTTACAACTAGCGGTTGTCATTGCACCAAAAGATCAACCTGTTAAAGCCCGATACAACCACTAGACATATAGAAGACACAGGAGGCGTTAAGCCATGTCACGAACTACCATTGCGTTGAACAACCAAGGAGACCAAGGGCGCAATCAGTCTTACTCACCATTGTAACAAACCCCCCCCCCCCCCCCCCCAAACGCAAGCGCAGGGTTCAAACCTGTGACCAAGCTCTGATACCACTTGTTATAACTAGCGGTTGTTGTTGCACCAAAAGATTGACTTGTTACTGCCCGATACAACCACTAGACATATAGAGCAAAAGTGGTTGCAGAATTGAATAAGGGTGGATTAGGACCAAACTGATGGTGGAATGGTGGTTTGAAGGGTAGACAGACATGTCCAAGGCATTGGTTTGTAGAGATCAAGCAAACTAAGAGGGGTTTCTTTGAGAAATAGGGCTAATTGCTCAATTAGGCCTAATCGGACAGTGATAGGTTGGGACCTCTGCAAGTGGCACCCAAGACCCTAATCAAGGTATGTTGTATAAGGCCCAAAAGGGTATCAGAAAGTGCAATTTATTTGGATGCTTGTTTGGGAGTTTGTAGAGTTGAGGAACAAAAACCTTGGAGGTAGGGCTAGTAAGGAATTAGGCCTCTATAAGCCTAATACATAAAAGGTTTTGTGTAAAATCAATTGGTGGGTGTGTAGGGTTTGTTTGGGTCCCTAGAAGCATGCATAAGGTGGTTATGAATCCTAATCCATCCTCTGCAACTTGTTGAAGAGTTTATCCCATATGCCTAGGGATTAGGCCGAGGGTGACTAGTGACATCAAAAGATGAATTTGATGTGAGAAGTTGTATGAAGAAAGGAATGAGTGTTGTTGATTTTAGATGGTTGGTTGTCTGAAGCCCCAAGAGTGTCCTAAGGATTTGCTAGTAGTTGTCGGTTGGGTGTGATATCTTACCTTCCCCTGTGGCTTTGCATCAATTGCCAGGCAAGATAATAACTTTGCATAAAAATAAAATTATGAAACTAATTTCCAAAGCATTAAACCAGATGATTTTCTTATGAAGTGAAATCATATACAATGCAAAAGGAAATTATTAATTAAATTCTGAAATCAAATTGCAGCTGATAAAAACCTGGCAATGAATCATAGCTTGAGATATTGTCTTAAATTAATTGCAGCTCTGTCTAAAAATTAATATCCATAGACTCCAATGAAGAAATAAGTCAATGACATTTCAAAACCCTCAAACATGCCCTCTAGAACACTAACGTCACCTTCTAGTGACTCATGTGGCTTCTTTAAATCCTGCGGCTGCCTTTAATACTCCACACACTGACTTCTATATCTCAAAATTTGCATTGCAAACTGATTTACTAAACCTGCAACAATCTCAGCATAATCTATGGATTCAAAGCTTCAATTTTCACCTCCAATAAGCTCAATCATGGCTTTTGTATAAAGCCATAGCATGTGCACAATTCGTTGGACATTTAACCAATTCAAAGTGCTGGAAAAACTTGGAAGAATTTACAATTCTTCAAGCTCAAAACTTGAAACTCTTGTTCCAAATTTCTCTTCACCCAAACAAAATAAACAAATGCATCAAGAATGAATTTGATTTTAGTATTTTAAAGTATTTATAATTCGTCATTACAATTTGCCCTGGAGCTTCTCCTTCACACCTCTCATGATTTCCATTTGTATTAGCTTTTGAGGTATATTAGAAATATAATACTTTATTATTTCCCTCCATTTGGTGCACAATGAAATATTATAAAGTATATTTTAATAATCACTTAATCTCCCTTTAAATTGGCACTTTACATTATTCCTCATATGCACTTATAATTTGACCTTGTGATCATTAAATAACCCCTTTTAATAATAAAGTCAAATAACATTTAATGATGTGCACTTCTAATTAATTATTAATAAAATATTACTTTATTAATAATTAAAATGTCATAACTCCAAAGATACTCATCATTTCTCAATTCTGTCAAAACCTGGAGGTAACCCACTGCATTCATTGCTAACCAGGGTGCCTTTTCTGAAAATAGAAAGGTTTCATCTCTATCAACCTCAAACTTACTATAAATAGTAAGTATATGAAACTGGGCCCAAACAAAGTCCAAACTGAGCCAAACAAAGACCAAATTGGAACATACTAAATTCTAGAGAAGACAAGAACCTCCATTAACCAACCCTTTGCCTCAGAAACCCCTCTATCCACAATAATTAGCCTACGAGGGACACAATAATAGGCTAATCCCTCAAACTTTGATGCTCATGAAACTCAAGGTAACATAGTTTATTTGCACTTTTTGAATTTACACCCAGAAAACCAATTTTAAAAGTGGATGTTCATTTCAAGTTCTAGTGACTGTCAGGTGATTCTGATTTGTTAACTGTCACTATTAACCTATGTTACCCCGAGTTTCCGGGACGGGGGGACGGGGGGACGGGTTTCCGGGACGTTTTTTTTTTTGCCAGAGTAGGGGACGGCAATATATATATATATATGAATTTTCAAATATATTCATAAATTTCAGAATTACATAACATTAACCCATTCATCAAATCATCATAGAACATAGCATTAAAACTTCAAATCGAATCATCATCTAAGAATACTAAAGTCTAAGAATAATACTAATAGGAACATAGGATGACATCAAATCAATCAAATGAGAGAATGAAAAGCATCATAGATTCATATCATAAGGCAGCAATTTTCAACAAAATGAAAATCAAAACATTGAATAGTTAAAGACTTAAAAATCAAACTTTTAAAGTATCAACTATAGTCTATCAATGATCATATAATATTATAATGTCAAGAGTCAAGACTCAAAACACTCCAAGTCTGAAACATCAAAGTCAAAATGAAAACAAAGATAGTATGACTGCTGCCCCTAATCTTGATCCATATCAGTATCAAAGCTGCCCCTAATTTTTAAGTTTTATAATATTATAATATTATAAAACTTATAAACTTATAAAATATAATATTATAAACTTATATACATATGTTATAAACTTTAAAACTTATAACTTATTTTTATTATTATTATTATTATTAATTATTTTGACGCCGGTGTGGGCCCATGAATGGGAAAAAATTAAAAAAATTAAAAAATACTATTTTTTTAATGTTTTTTTGTTTCAACATTATTTTGGGAAACCTCAAACCGTCCCCGGGACGGTCAACGGGTTTCGAAACGCGTTGACCGTTTCCCATTTTAGGGGACGCGTTTCCTAATTTTTTGCCTCGGTGGGGACGGCTGGGAAACGTTTCCTGCCATCCCCCCGTCCCCGAAACCGTCCCCGTTTCCGAAACCCCAAGCTGAGGGCCGGAAACGCGTCCCCGGGTAACATAGCTATTAACCCATAAGAATCTGATAACCTCAAAAAATTTGGTCACATCATAGGTCATGTTTAAAAAGCATGTAGAGCCACTTCACAAGAAAACTTTGAGATTGATTCATCATGTTTCTCCAAAGTTCAGTTGAATGTCGCCCAATATTGGCTGTCTAAATTTTACATTGCAGCCTTACAGATTATTTGATGTAGGGGGACTCCCCATACACACCCAAACACATGCTCTCTTACACTAGATAAAGGATTACTCCACCCAAGGTTATTCCACAGCCACCCATTATTCATACATAGCATAACAAAGAGATAACTCAGAAAATTGCAAGAACTGTCTCCAATTCAACTAGAAAACTGAGATGCAAATTCTTCAATTACAAAATATTAGCCACTTAGGCTTTACACCTTTGCACAACAAAGCTACAAGCTATTCTTTTTCACCCCTTAGCTACTACTAATGTTTATCCATGAAGAGAAAAAGTCCACTATGAATGAGAAACCTCTAGCCCAAGCCTCTCTTTTATAGCAATCTTGTGCCTCTCGAAAATCCCACTCCCCCTTTTGATGAACAACACATGGCTATACAGAAAAGCAACACAGCCAACAAATGATCTTTCAACTTCCCCAAAAGGCCTCCTAAAGAGGTGTCTTTTAAGGTTTTCAAAGTGGGCGCCTAAAGAGGTGTCTTTTCCCATTTTCTATGTAACACTCATTACATATGAGTGCATGACTCTTCCCCATTTCCAGGCCAAGATGGGGATTTTTATAATTTTAGCATTATAAATGATAGGAAAGTGTGTCCTTGAAAATTACAATTGCCTTTACACACAGGCTACAATTTTTTTATTTTTTTTTAAAGATCTCCCTATGGTCCTTTTGGACACTTTCCTAGGTACACGGAGAACTTTAGATGCTTGTATTTATTTTAATCACCTAACCTTAATTCAAAAATTTAAATACCAATATTTTTTGGATTATGCAGGATTCCACTACACCACTAAACACTCCTGCATCATTAATCAAGTGGTAACTAATTAGATCAAGAAATAGAGTGCTGCCATGAAGACCATGCCGGGTATAAAAATGTTATCTCAATCTAAGACCATAGAAAGAGCATATGAAGGTAGTTCATGAATACTTTTCAGAAGCATTCATCGTGTCTTTTATAAGTTATTTGAAGTTCAGGAAACTATAATGCAATTTTACTTGTGTATGAATATATGCATTAATCTAAACCAGCTTAATAAACACAGTGTGAACTATTAAAATAATATTGCAATATTACTGTAATGGTCATCTTAGTTAGTTTAGTTACTTTTAAATTGTGGCTTCAATTCACGATTGTTTCATTTAGAAACATTGTCTTGTTTGGCGAATTTTTTAATAAAAATTTGAGGCTTTACCTGGAATTTTTCCAGAATTATTTTTAAATCGATTTTTTCATTAAATCGTTGGTGTGCTAGAAGCATCGTAGTTTTTTGAGCGTTTTTCGAGAGGGAAAATCTCGAGTTAAAAATCATAGATAGGTTTTGTTTTTTTTCTTGCTGATTTTTGCAAAATCGCTACTTCAGAGTGCGCACCGTTTTTCATTTGTTCCTCTATTTGAAGTGAGGGTTTTATTTCTGCAGCCCCCACATTTTTTAAGCTTGCGTTCGCGATTTTTTCCAGCTGCAAAAGTTTTTATGGGAGCCATTTTTTGGTGCAACGACCTCAAATTCGCAACCCTCTGCACCCCACGATTTTCACCCACATTTATAGCCATGATTTCCAGGCATGGGTTGTTTTGTTCTACAAAAGACTTTGTTGGCACCGACACTTACAAACCTATGTCTAGGGTTTTCTCACCCGCAGCTTGGGTTTTTTGCACACCATATGTTGTGTTCATGTTACCACACAAAGTCTAGAGGTTTTGCATCAAAATTGTGGTTTTAATGTTCATTTTTTGCCCGATTTATTCACACAAAAATCATGGGTTCTTTCTCTGCTAGATGGTTTTCTAATTTTTCCCACAAAATAATTATGACTAATGTTTCTATTTCTAGGTTTTATAATTTTCTCCTAAAAAATTTACGTATGGATTTTATACTTTTTTCCTAAAAAATTGTCTGGGTTTTAACAACTTTTCTCCTAAAAAATTGTGTCTAGGTTTTTACGAGTTGTTTTCTAAAATATCGGTAGAAAACACAGAAGCCCTTCCATCTTTCAGATGTATTCACTTTTTATTTGTGTAGTTGCTATCTCCACTTATGCTCCTTTATTGCTAAGAGGACAAACTTTGCACTCGGAAGAGAATTGTAAGAAGCCATCATCATTTTTAAGGAAGCTTTCTAAACTTGGCAAATTGTTTTTAAGTCTTTTCTAGACTAGTAACAAATTATCACTCAGTTATTTTCCAAAATGAAGTGCAAGTTTATCCTAGAGAAAGATAAGTAGACCTTATGTACTCCATCCATAAAACTACATTGTATTGTCCCCAATTTAGCAGGTTCTAGGAATATGCAGAGGTTAGCTCATCATCGCGAGCTTTGTGAGCTAACGCCTTGATTTGAGGGTCTTAGTTAGTCGACTTACTATTTTTAGTAAGTCGGTGATGGCAGTTTCCATTTCTGGCAGGCACCTAGGCACTATATTCAGTTGGTGAAGATATTGGCACTTACAGTGGTATCAGAGCTTGCCTGCAAAGTGTTTGACAAAATGTCAAACATCCAAAATTAAACCACTGTCCAATGTTGTCAAAGTTAGAACCCCAGGGATTCTTACAGTGGTATTAGAGCTTGTGTGCAAAGTGTTTGACCAAATGTCAAACATCCAAAATTAAACCACAGTTCAGTGTTTGTTGAAGTTAGAAACCATTGGGGTTCTTACAGTGGTAAAAAAATTTCACTAAAGAGCCTTCATCAATATACTTTTCAATTAGAAGCCTTCATTTAATAACTTTGAATTAATAATAAATAACTCCAAAGCTAAAAGCTTCATGAAGACACTTGTCACTCAAAAGGCTTCTTCAACACACCTTTCACTTAAAAGCATTGCTTTTAAGACTTTATAATTGCACTTTACATTAACTATTAATAAAGTATTACTTCATTAATAATTAAAATAGCATAACTCCAAAAATAATCGTTATTTCTTGTTTCCGTCTGAACCTGGGAGTTAACCATTGTGTCCATTGTGCATCCAACTACCTTACTAAAAATAGTAAGGGTCACTCTCTAACATCCACTGGCTCAAACGAAGAGCAATCCTAAACATCCCTAATCACTAGAGTGGGAAACACTCTCTGCCTCTACTAACTGGACCCTCTGAACAACTCCATTAGCCTATGAGGGTCAGGAAATAAGCTAATCCTCCAAAAGTTGATGCTCACGAAAATGGGGACATTACAGTCTGCCCTTCCTGAGATTGCTTGTCCCCAAGCAATCTCAGAAACAAAAAAAAAACACCAGTCCACCCGGATCCCAAGGGTAGAACTGTGTAATGTCCCTATGATCACCAACTAGCTCCTATAACATCACCAATCTAACTAATAGAACCTGCCAAACTGAAACAAATCTGACAGTAGATGTCGCAAGAGTGAACATCTCGTAGGGAAGGAACTCGGAAAGCTGACAGAGCTTGCTTCCCAAAACTATGCAAAGTGAGATGTCATAAACATTCTCCAACACATGCGCAACTGAATTGTGCATCAGACAGGGGTCATGCACAGAAGAATCAAAAGGAAAACCATATGTGCTCGACCCCATGTACACCTCCCAACTCTCCTCTACGAACCCTGTCTGAAATCCCGATGCACTAGAAGGATTCCAAACCCTGAACAGAAGCTTGCCAAGAACATCCTCAGACTTTTGCTCGTCAGTTCTAAACCCAACTTCATCGTGCCCAAAGTGGTGAAGCCAATCAATGAGACCCACTCGAACTGCAGTGCTAACCCTATCATCACTCGGGTCCCAAAGCACACTGAAATCACATTCATCCATAGTGTGGAGATAAGAACATCCAAAGGCGTCTGTAATGCTACCACTATATTCATCCTCTATTGGGATCCCATGGATGTGCCAACTCTACAAGCAATCCAACTTGCAGTCATTAATCCCATCTATTGCAGATGGCAAATACTCATCCCACAAACGATGGTATATAACCTCGGAACCAATCCACACTGATGCATCATCAAATCCTCTATGTGTGGATCTGAGAAGTCGTAATGAGTACGCCCTATGCAATCACGATAAAAAGCTCCCACCTTGGTCAAGCGTTGACTATCATAGTCTTGAATAAAAGCTCTATCATCTGACTCATCACCAACAACACCTGCAATGGATGTAACCACAGGAGAGCCTGCTGCAACATGTGGTTCTCCGTTACCCTCTACAGATGCACCCATCTTGACAATATCATCTACACATGTAACCGTAATAACAATGGCCACATCCTCAACCTGCTCACAATAATAATCCGAAGACATGAACATCATGAACGCTCCACTCAAGTGAGCGATCAGCAATGGATGTAGCCACATCCTCACTACAACCCATGGATATCAAATCATCACCAACTGCCACCATGGGAAACTGTACTGTACTTGCAGACGATGAAGACTGTGCTCGGCTCAACTCCACGGTAATCTCATCTAACCGTGACTGTGACTCTTGAAGGGCCAACTGGGTGCTCTCCAAAGAATCCCTAATCACCCCTAATTCATGAGGGAGTTCATCCACCTCATCCTCCTTTCCCCTCAGAGCATCATAACAAGCGCAACCCCACTCGAGGAGATAGTCCCTATCAGCAAGTAGCTGCAAGTAATTATGTTTCATTATCTTGATAGCTTCTCGTAGTGAATGGAACTCTGCAAGGGAAAGGCCGTGGTCCTCTGATATAAGAGTACCCCAACTAAATATAGCTAACATCTAACGAGTAGCATCAAAATGTTCAATGGTTGTGCCAATCTGGCTGTCATTCACCTTTAGTTGCCCAACCAAGTGATGTCTCTGAAATCCATGACTCCCATGCAAGCTCTCTGACCCACAATCTGCACTATGATATGAGTTTGTATCAACATTGCTCACCTCATGACAAGTAACATCATGTCTGTTATCATCACCACACTACATTAGCAACTGAGGTACTGTTGCTAAGCATCTCAACGAATGGCTCATCAGGAAAAGTGGAAGCCAATGTTATGTCAGTCTCCTCACACACTCACTTCCAATGTAACTACAAGTCCATCCAAACAATGATCCTGGGACCTATTACCAACAAATGAATTTTCTGATTCATCTTCCCAGGTCTGATTTGCAAAATCAGATTTGTTGTGGCCCACATCTGCATCACATAACTCAACACTAACTCCCAAATCTTGAGTGTCTACACTGGGAAACTCTAGGCAACCATGGAATGGTTGTTGTCTCATGAGTAGGCTCAACATTATGAGTGTTGTCATAAAAATCAGAACTGTGAGTGCCCACTTCTTCCTCAATTTTCAACCTCCTGCCTCCAGACACCATTTGTTTGTTATCCCGCAAACCAACCCTTCTTGCAAATAAGTTACGGGCTATCCTGTGATATTGTTTCTTCGTTGAACTAGTCATACTGTATAGCTTAGGATGAAAGTTCATAAAATGATAGAAAGATAAATATTTCCTAACATTTTGAGGAAGTGTTATATTCCTCAAGCATGCTAAACATTGCATTTTTTATAACAGTCATTTTATCCTATGGTGTAACCTTTATCTGATTTCCCTGTTTAATTAACCTCCTGATTATTTCCATGATTGACATAATTGCAAGGAAGTTGATCAATCACGTATCATATGTCAGATCAACATAAAATTTTCCCCAACCCCCAACAAGATGTCTGAAAACCGCTCTGATACCACTGTAAGAACCCTTCCTGGTTCTAACTTTGACAAACACCAAATTGCTTTATTTTTCAAATGTTTGACATTTTATCAAGTACTTTGCTAGCAAGCTCTGATACCACTGTAAGAACCCTTGCTGGTTCTAGCTCTGACAAACACCAAATTGCTTTACTTTTCAAATGTTCGACATTTTATTAAACACTTTGCAGGCAAGCTCTAATACCACTGTAAGAACCCTCTCCAGATGGATTCTTGTAAACACAAATTTTTTGCCTTGTTTGTGTTTGTCTTGATGAATGAATGTGATATATATGCAATGTTTGATGTGACAATATAATGCAGCAAATAAAAGATATTGCAATAATAATTTTCCAACTCAAATCTGAAATTGCGTTGAAAATACACAGCTAAAAATTCCAGATTTTTATACCAGCTTGAATACTCAGAATTTTCACATATTAATGACAACCCAATAACCCCTATTATCTAAAACAACAATACCCAAAAAATCTAGGAGTTACAATTAATGAACTCACAGTTAATACATGCCTGGAAATCCTCTTAAATATGAAAACAAAAACAAATGAATTCTTCAACAAACAAATGCTTATAATCTGATTTATAATTGTAGCAATAATATCTTTATGATCTGCAATTGATAAACCTTCAAACATATGCTCAAACCCTCATCCAAAATCTTCAAAACTTCACCAATTAAGCTCAAATATGGCTTCTGTATAAAGCTATCGCTAGATTGCACAATTAGTTGGATGTTTCACCAATAAAAAGTGTCGAAGCCTATGTAGAATTCACAATTCCACCACACTGAAATTCTTCAAACCCTTGTTTCTTCACTTCACCCAAATCAACAAAAGACAATGCACAATAGAATGAATTGATTTCTCCCTTTGAAGGTATTTATAAATCTCCAAATAACAATTGAGCTTCAAGCTTCAAGTTTGCACCTCGTATAACTTATCATGTGAACTTGTTGCAAGTTTGAAATATAATATTTAATTATATTCCCCTTCTTTTGATGCACACATTAAAATATAAAGTATACTTCATTAAACACTTATATCTCCCTTTTTTAATAACACTTTATCACTTATTATAAAGTATACTTTTAAAACATTTAAAACTCCCTTTTAAATAAAGTCCACTTAAACCATAAAGTTATATTATATCATTGTGATGCACTTTATTAAATGACTTTTAAGTCATTAAGTGGCCCCATGCACATAAAGTGAAAATATAACTTTATAATTGCACTTTATCATTAATTATTAATAAAGTATTACTTTATTAATATTTAAAATAACATAACACCAAAAATAATTGTTATTTCCTAGGATGTCGGTTCGGGTTCGGGTTCGAGTTCGAAGAACCGGTTCGCCGATAAGGCAAAATTTTGAAAAGGGGTTTGGGTTCGGGTTCATTAGTACAAAAATATGTAATTTATATATATATACATATTTTGATATTTATGCAGCCTAGAAGCATGAGTTAAGATTAGAATGTCACATAGTTTCATAAAAAGTAAACATTTAAACAATAAAAACACTTGTAAATTTGTAATCATAGCATCATGAATCATGAATCCATGA
>MU226068.1:12122944-12172712 GCA_018584345.1 Thuja plicata | reverse complement strand
AATATAAGAACATATCATCAAAAATGTGATGTCGAGCTTGAACTCTGAGTTGAACCCTTGAATCTGGATTGATCAATTATACCTCAAAATCCACATTTTAGACTATGGGTCTGAAACTGAATCTGCAGCTTGAATTCACATTTCAAGTTTGACAATGGCACACATCTGCATTTGAAACTTGACCTGCAAACTCGAGCTCTGAACTATGTGAACCTAGTTATGCAAACTGGACCACTTTGAATTGTTTTGAAATGGATTCAAAGAGGTTCAAGAACCTATACCGAAAGTTTAAACACCGGAGTCTATATGGGTACCAACAGAGATGAAGTAATAGATTTGCTTCCAGCTGAAGGAAACAAATCACCATGAGAACTTGTCTCCAAATCAGATGATACCCTGCCCATGTCCTATGAAGAAGAGGGAGTAGTGTCAGGAATTGGCACACAACTCTCTGACGAATCCCACTACTGCTACCTTGAGCCTCTCAACAACCTGTTTTGTATCATCTGTCATCGTGCTAACTACTAGAGGACCTAGTACCACAAGAAGCTCTCTATAGTCCTCCACAGATGCACTCATCTCCTTTGTATCTACTGCACCTGTACCAAGGATGGATGTAACTGTGTCCCCAACACATCCATCACTGACATCCGTGGAAGTCGACTCACCACCAACTGCCAATGTATGTAGCATAACTGAATCTATGGCTGGCGTAGACTGTACTCGCTCCAACTCCACAGTCACCTTCCCCAACTGCATATGTGAGTCCTGAAGAGCCAACTGGGTGCTCTCTAACACCCTAGAATTTGACTGAAGCTCATGGGTGAGCTCAACTACTTCCTCCTCTTTCCTTAACAATGCCTCGTAACAAGTGCTCCCCAACTCAAGCAGGTGCTCCTTGTCATCTAACAATTGTACATAACTCTGCCTCAAAATTCTAATAGCCTCTCGAAGCGAATGAATCTCTGCTAGGGAAAGATAGCTACCATTGTGCTCATCTGACATAGGAACACCCCAATCGTAAACAGCCAACAACTGTCGGATAGCGTCATAATGCTCAAGAGCTAAAGAAATATCTATATTGCTCACCCTCAGCTGTCCGGACACAAGATGTCTTTGCATGTCGTAGCTCCCCTATACACTCTCTATCTCACTAATAGCACTCCGGTAGGAAACTATATCTACCAAACTCACCTCATTATCACTCTCCTCATGTGCGCTGACAACCTCGCACATGTCCACCAATGGGGTACTGCCACTGGGTACCTCTACAAATACCTCCTCTAAAGAAGTGGAAGCCACTGTTGTATCAAACTCCTTGCACACATCTGCTTCCTCATCCTCATCCGTGAGTCCCTGTAAAACAGGATCCTGGGACCCATCACTATCAGATGACAACTCTGAGTCAACACTCAATGTCTGGAATGATAAAATAGACTCACTGCAACACACATCATCCTCATACCAAACATCAGAGGTATCCAGAACACTAGTATTAGCATCATCTAACTGAGACCCCTCTGCTATCTCCTACTGCATACTTGACTCAATGTCATCATGTGAATCAACAACACTGGGGCATGAATCTACATCACCTGACTCCTTCATAACACTCTAATCATGAGTGTCATCACTAGGTAGCTCCATGCTCACATCCTCTATACAGGAGAGGATTGTTGTCTCCTGCACTGACCCAACACTACGCCTGCTGCTATAAAAATCAGAGTTGTCAGAGCTCATATCCTCCTCGCAGTCCTCAAAGACAACACCATCATCTAAAGAGTCAGAATCCATAGTGGCATCGACAACATCTTCCGCACTCACACTATCCACAGCAACATCAATAGGCTCACATAAGGGACTGTTGTCCTGAAAATCAAACCCTCTAACACTAGTACTACTACCAACTGATGTAAAGCTGCCATCAATGGTAATGAACATGTCATCAACCTGTTGCGTAACACTAACTCTGATATGCTTAAGATGTTGAGACTCAGTACCACTGTCCGCCAACAAGTCAGTCACATCCACATGTCCCTGTAAAGAGTCTCCAGCATCATGTGTGCAAATAGGACTAGTGGCTGACCCACTAAGTACAGGATCATCTCCACAATGATCAATAGCTGCTGAAAATTCATCATAAAGATTTCTAGATGCCTCACCTGTAAAGATCTTGCATCTCTACTTTTGTCTTTTTCGTGAAGAGGACTTACTTAAAAAAGACACCATAAATTTTGTTGCCTTATCAACAGTTGCCGGTTCTGAGAGTTTCCCATTTAGCCTTTCCTGAGTTTGCCATCATGGCATTTGTTTGCTTCCTGAGATTAGTCATACTATTCAACTGGTTTCCCTGTTTAATTGATTTCATGGATTTTTCCATAACTGTAACAACTGCAAGAGTGTTGGTCACTCAAAACAAATGTGTGAGCTCAATGATTTACACCCCAATAGGATGGCAGGAAACCGCTCTGATACCACTGTAAGAACCCCAATGGGTTCTAACTTCAACAACACTTAATTGTGGTTTAATTTTGGATGTTTGACATTTGGTCAAACACTTTGCACACAAGCTCTGATACCACTGTAAGAACCCCTGGGGTTCTAACTTTGACAACATTGGACTGTGGTTTAATTTTGGATGTTTGACATTTAGTCAAACACTTTGCAGGCAAGCTCTGATACCACTGTAAGTGCCAATATCATCACCGATTGAATATAGCGCCTAGGTGCCTGCCAAAAATGGAAACCACCATCACTAACTTACTAAAAATAGTAAGCCGACTAACTAAGACCCACAAATGAAGGCGTTAGCTCACGAAGCTCGCGATGATGAGCTAACCTCTACATATTCCTGGAACCTGCTAAATTGGGGACATTACATACATCATGAGGGAAAATGTTCCATTACCAAAATTCAAGTGTTTCTCTTCCAACATTAAAATGGTCAATAAACTTAAGGAGACGAACTCTAAAATTATCATAGAACTCTACCAACCAAGCTCAGAAAAAAATATCACAGAATTTACGGTAAAGGATAACTGCAGCAAACTAACCCCATCCTTAAGCTTTTGTTAAGAGTCAAGACTTTTGAGATGAATATCAAAAAATAGAGTATCCAAGCACATTCTGCAAGAGAAGAAGAATGTCCTACTCCCTAGGGAAATCACAAACAAAACAAGGAGCTTTATTAGAGGCAATGTCTCTCTTTCGAGGGACCATTTTCCTTGCACGAGGTTTTTATGCTTCTCAATTCTTTTGATTGAGATCCCCTAGCACTACTTTTTTCCTAAAAAATTGTCTGGGTTTTAACGATTTTTCTCCTAAAAAATTGTGTCTGGGTTTTTACGAGTTGTTTTTGAAAAAATAGTTAGAAAACACAGAAGCCCTTCCATCTTTCAGATGTATTCACTTTCTATTTATGTAGCTGCCATCTCCACTTATGCTCCTTTATTGCTAAGAGGACAAACTTTGCACTCGGAAGAGAATTGTAAGAAGCCATCATCATTTTTAAGGAAGCTTTCTAAACTTGGCAAGTTGTTTTTTATGTCTTTTCTAGACTTGTAACAAGTAATCACTCAGTTGTTTTCCAAAATGAACTGCAATGTTATCATATAGAAAGAAAAGTAAACCTTATGTACTCCATCCATAAAACTACATCATGAGGGAAAATGTTCTATTGTTATATTTTCATTCACCAAAATTCAAGTGTTTCTCTTCCAACATTAAAATGGTCAATAAACTTAAGGAGACAAACTCTAAAATTATCACAGAACTCTACCAACCAAGCTCAGAAAAAAATATCACAGAATTTACAGGAAAGGATAACTGCAGCAAACTAACCCCATCCTTAAGATTTTGTTAAGAGTCAAGACTTTTGAGATGAATATCAGAAAATAGAGTATCCAAGCACATTCTGCAAGAGAAGAGGAATGTCCTACTCCCTAGGGAAATCACAAACAAACCAAGGAGCTTTATTAGAGGCAATGTCTCTCTTTCGAGGGACCATTTTCCTTGCACGAGGTTTTATGCTTCTCAATTCTTTTGATTGAGATCCCCTGGCACTATTCTCTTCATTCTCTCTTTGAGGGAGGTCTTCCTACAAATTTTCTCCTCTGCTTTTATAAATCATTTTGTACGTGTACCCATCATGGCTACATTTGTTAGAATTCATTCATCCATCTATCCTACCCACCTAAGCTACACTTACAGGGGTTTTGGTGAATTATTTTATTTTGGTATTTACTTTATTACTTTATTGCGTTATATGCACCTATGATAGGATAAACTTGCTTAAATAGATATCTTCTTGGATAGATTGCATATGCATCATGTGGCTTATACTTTGTTGTTTGGTGGAATTGTACTACACATGTGACTATATCTACTACTAACCCATATTGGTTGTGCATTTACATCTCTTAGTGGTGTATCCTATATATACCTACCTCTCACTCTCATATGAGCAATCTCTAGTACGAATTTCATTGTACTGCACCCATCATATAGAATAGAATTATTCTGTTACACTGGTTTATTTGTGCTTTCCTTTAGGCCTTCTTTATCTTCGGTGGCTAGCTCCATAGCCAGATTTGCAATATAAAACAGCAATAAAATATCCAAGCGATTGATAAAAAGATAGCATCATGATAACACAAAATGACTCAAAACAGAAAAGAGGTTGTAAAAAATGTGTGGTGACAACTAAGATAAGGACCAGAAAGAATATAATAATACATACAACATCAACTGGTGACCCAATACAAACTGCAAAGAAGCCAGCGCCAAGTCCCGACAGCAAATGTGTAATAATGTTGTCAGAAAACCCTGGAAGCTTTAACAGACTCTGCATAGCTTAAACAACACCATGCACAATTTGTGAGAATTTATATTAAAAAGTCATAATGGAGAGATCCCAAAATTAAATATTGGCTTCCAACAATCAGCCCTGTACCTGTTTTACTTGATCATAACTTGCCAGCTCAGCAGCATTAATTATGGCATTTCGTGCCACATTGGGCCCAAGTCCTGTCCACAAAGCACCCACACCTTCCTGGAATATATAAAAGGATTTGTGAGAAAGGATGGAAAAGAAACTATTCTTATTAAACTTCACCCAAATATGTCCAAGGGGAACTTACTTGTCTGACAATTGTTGCATATGCATTCATTGCTCCTGAATAACGTCTTGGCACCCCAGGTGGTAACTTCCCTTCAGCTTGTAGTCGTACCTTCACAAGATCAGTGGGGCTGGCCACTGTGATTCCCACAGCCCCTGTTTAACAGTCCAATCAAGGTTAACCAAAGGTCTCAAAACATAAAGTTGTTGAAGCAATCCTATTAGTCAAAAGCACATTCATATCAAAGACTTGAGATTTGAAGTTTAGTTCCCACAGAAAAAAACAGATTAAGAAATTGAAGCTCACAAAGAAGAACTGGTGTTTACTAAAGATAAAATAAAAGTTTACTAATTCACGCATTAATTGGGCTTGTACAAAATAAGAGTAATTTGACCAAATACACATTATTGAAATCCTTCCATTACAACTTCATCCATTCCTTGTTCTTTCTATGATCAAACTAGAAGAAAAATATTTTTGAATTTTGCAGCCTTTGTAAATTTGGACCGCCTTGATGTGGAAGATTTTTAGGGCGTTTCTGATCCCAACCAAGCAAAAACTTGTATTTTAATTCATGGTTAATAATTCAACATTTATTTAGTAGGTTAACTAAGAAAATAAAGCAACTGACCAACTGGGAATGCTTACTGTTTGAAATATGCTGTTCTATAACAAACATGCTTTCCAACGTTCCAATGATTGCATGGATGAACTTTGCCATGTGAAAAATACTGTGTTATTTGAGAAACATGCTAAATGTAAAGAAAGTAGAACTATTATGCTATGCTAGATGACCACTTTTTCAAACTTATCCTACTTTAAGTCACACTTGGAAATGATCACAATTATACTGATTGCTAAGGTTTTCAAGGGTCTGTTGATCCAATTTCCACTCATAGGGGCATCAAATTTGATAACTACCTGAGCTTGGCAAGATTTATAGATATGATCATCATATTGCTAATTTATTATCATTTTTAAGGTTGGGTCCTTTTAGAATATCTTGGGTACCTCTAAATAAGTTCAATTTGCTCTTCAAGTGAGGATTTAGTTCCACTGAGCAGAACAAAAAGAACCACTTTGATGCTCATGCTTTAACACAGGATATCAGACAGACAAACAAATCAAATCAGAGCCATAAAGAAATGTTGTAAGAAGCAGGAGTGGGTAACATTAGTAAGTGTATGTTGTTTTTATCAGCAATAATGGATATAAGCTTTCAGAAGTTCTCAAATCCAGTCAATGATTCCTCATTAAGAAACAGCGACCTGTTGAGAGGTCTTCACACCATTGCCCCATTGCAAATGGGGACCCCCTCTTTTCACTTCCTAGGGTAGTATTTTGTTGATTTTAGTTCTAGTTTGGCAATAACTTTGAAGTCTCTAAGATAAATGGAGTAGGAGGTTCGAGCAAAGTCTTCGAGGTTGCAGGACAGTCCTTCCAAGTCAAGACCTTGTAGCGGATGACGGTTTTTAGTTGCAAGTTTGAGTATTGAGTATTCCAATTGAGCCCAAGTTTGTCTTGTTTGACTTGATTCCAAACAAAATTTATGAAAATTATCTGATTTCTGATCTGCCATGAGGAGATTCGTGCAACAGGTAGTAGTGAAATCTGATTTTGGCTTTGATAAAATGCTTACGGAAAGGTGTAAAAGGGTAGTAGTTTGTTGATTTTAGTTCTAGTTTGGCAAAAATTTTGAAGTCTCTAAGATAAATGGAGTAGGAGGTTCAAGCAAAGTCTTCGAGGTTGCAGGACAGTCCTTGTTGCAAGTCAAGACCTTGTAGCGGATGAGGGTTTTTAGTTGCAAGTTTGAGTATTGAGAATTCCAATTGAACCCAAGTTTGACTTGTTTGACTTGATTCCAAGCAAAATTTATAAAAATTATTTGATTTCTGATCTGCCATGAGGAGATTCGTGCAACCTAGTAGTGAAATCGGATTTGGGCTTTGAAAAAATGCTTACGGAAAGGTGTAAAAGGATATGCAAGGTGATGAAAATGCTTAGGTGGATTGGAGTGGTGTGAAAAGGCTTGGAGTTATAGAGGATCCGGGTGAGGTATGTTGAATTGTTCAACACTTATTTAATTTTTGGGGTCAAACCTTGAACCGAGCCTAACATATGATCATTTTCCATCAGCCAATGCACGAGCACAAGGACTACACAATTTCGCTCAACTTCAAGAAGTGCACCCAAAGAGTAGTCAAATTCCGCTCAAGGTATAGACAAGCTCACCCAACTCCATGTCAAATTTTGACTAGGCAACTTGATTGTGCCCAACTAGATGTCAATTTTGTACTTACATATTTGGATTGCGCCCAACATGAAGATAGATCCTGCCCAAGGTTGGGGCACTTGAGCCCAAGACATGTGCATTCTCTACCTAGGTATAGACAAGCTCGCCCAACTCCATGTTCGAGCCCAAATTTCCGAAAATTACTTGGGCACTGCGCCCAATACCTGAACAAAATCCGCACAACTTAAATAAGCGAGCCCAAATAGCCCAAATACCATGCCATTTCTGATTTGCAGTCAATACACGAGCCCAAGGAGAAGACAAATCCCGCCCAGCCTACATAGGAGCCCAACACTCAAGCATTTTCCAAAAATGACCAAAGATCGAGGCCAACACTTAACCAATTTCTGCCCCATGTCAATTGGGAGTCAAATTCAACTAAAAGTGGCTTGACTGCCTCAAGCGACACACCCCTTAAGCTCAATGCCTATATATTGGGTGTTGAAATTCATTTTAACACCCAATTCAATCTGATCATACCTGAGAAAAGAGCAGATCAACCTTTACAAGCCAGTGAATTGTTCATTAACAAATCTAATTCGAGAATACATTGAAATCATTTGAAATCGGATCAAAAGAAAACATTAAGACTTAGGTGATCGCAAGGTGTAAACTCAGAATTGTCAAAGCAAATCAAGCCAAAAGGAGGTGTGAATTTGTAAATTTGTGTGGAAGTTTGAAATTTGAGAGTTTATAAGGCCTTATAGAAATCGAACACTCCCAGGTCTGAGTTATAGTTTTATTGCAACTAGCAAAATGTGTGATGTTTTACATGGCCATCCATGGATGATAAACGAATGTGAATGCATTTTTAAGCAAAGATTCAAAATTGATGGAGTTGGTGATTAAACTGTTTCAATTTAAAGTTCTCATTTTGGCTTAAAAGCTAGTAGATGTAATCAGATTTTGAATTCAAAGCAATGCTCTTAGGAATCATCTAGGGGGGATGTCTTTATCAAGAGATTTGGTTTCTTAGCACTAATTTTAACTTGAGATGAAAATCGAAATTCAAATGTTTAATAAAATGATATTGTTTTGCAAGGTGAAGTGGGGCTGAGCATGGAAGGCAAGGTTCAAGCTTGAAGTTCAAGTAGAGGTGGCTTTCAGCACCAAAGACACCATTGGAGCACCAGCAAGGTAGGATACAAGTCAAGATAATATGAGGCCAAGGATCAAGGTGATGATTGCAAGTCCAAGTTCAAGTCATCAAGATGAAGTTCAAAGAGTAAGGTGCGCACGGAGGATGACCAAGTCTACAAGTGGAAGAGATCATCACAAACTTGAATTTCCTTCGAAAATCCTAGTTCAATTGGAAAGATTCAAGTCCAACTATATAAACTCACCTCATCATTTTGATGAGAGCAAGATCAAAGCGAGATACCAGTACAAGCAAGTTCAAAGTCATGTCAAAAAGGATGTTTCAAGGTGAAGAGCTTCAAAGGATGAAAGACTACATGAAGATGAAGCAATTTGGGAATATGAACCATCACAATCAATTGAAGACTGAGAAATTTTGAGTATCAAGAGATATTGCCAAAGATGCAAAGACTTCTTTATGATGACGAAGAAGTGCAATTGATGAAGTGTACAAGATAAGCATGCTAAGTTGGCACCCATTCAACTTCAACCAATCAGAGGATCCCAGTTCTAGATGTCCAAGCTCATCCAATCAAATTGTTCCAACTCCAAGTGTACATGTGGAGTACACTTAATGTCTTCACCTAACCAATTTTCTCATTCGATCATAAAGCAATATAATTTTCTTATTGGCCCACAAGGTGGTGCTTTTATGTAATTGGATAAGCATTTAATGTTTGTAGCTGGTAGTTACATTAGGGTTGTGTTGGCTTAATCTTGGCCATCGGTTCCAAATTAATCTTGGCCACTCGTTGTAATTGAACTCCTTATAAAAGGCAAGGTCCTCTCATTTGTAAAGGGAGATTTGCAAAGATTGTTGCTAATATATTGCCAAAATTAGTCCTTCTGCATTGTTGTTATCATGGTGAATGTTTGTAAAGTTTTGGAGTATTGCATGGTTTCTACATTTCCTCACTTAGATTAGGATTTATTTATGTTAAATAGAAGTAGAAGTAGATGAATGGAAGATATTGTTGGTTGGTGATAAGTTGTGAAGCTAGTGTCCATACCTTTTGGTGTTTGTTGATTGCAAACAACAATGCAAGGTTAGTCTGGGCCTAATTGCAAGCGTTTAACTTCAATTGGATTTGTCATCATTGGGTATTTGAATGAGTATTGACAATATGAAAATCATACACACATCCTTAGAAGATAGCACCCTCCTTAGCGCAGTTGATTTGGCGAAGCAAAGATTGGTTAGAGGCTCACCTCACCATCAATAGTCTCTTACATTGTAGAGTTAGCTTATCTTTCTAAACCCATTCCTATTACAATTTGTTTCATTAGAAGTAATTGAAGAACCTACATTGTTAAATCATTCGCATCTGCAAAGTTGATATCCATTGAATGAATAGCGTAAGTCCCTTTGTGATACCCAGCATATCACATCACAAACTAAGTTCAGTCCACGATTAGAAGAAATCTTGGGGTTGTCTTAGTTGATTACACAATCATATACATTGTTTAGCATCGAAGCTTCCTTATTCAAGAGAGTATTCGATATTTCGTGTTCTATCCTAGGATACTAAGTGTTTCATCTTGTATGTTGGAGTGGTCACAAAACTCACATCAACATGACCCAAAACACAATCTCAACAAAAATTCTATAGCATCATTCCCTTCCAAAAACACTACTTGTTTAGTTCTCTTGTAAATATATCCTTAGTTGCAACTTACTACTTCACCTTCATTACTGAGGCATGTGCCTTAGGCATTAGCCTTAGATTTCTAATAAATATTCAAATACTCTTGTGATTCAAGTGGAAACTCCAATTATACTACATGGCTTGTACTTTGCAACATAGTTGGAGACTGCAAAAACTTGACAAGCCCAAAAAATGTGACTCGGCAAAAACTCGACAACTTTAAAAATTGCTTAAATTTCATTAGTAACACATTTTTTTGCAAAATTCAATGACAAGATGTATCCAATGAGTCCATAAATGAGTACAAAAATGTTTTTAATTAAATTTGATTGATTTGAATGCAAATTAAGTACAAAATCGCATCCTCGTGTGAATCCTAACATAATAGTTAGATGACAACTATAACGAATTTATGATCATTGCCTTTGAACATCACTATGATTCAGTAAAAGTCATAAATTGCATATTACAACATTTTACATCTTCCTTGTCCCTATTCTAGTTAAAACTTTGGGAGAGGTTCCAAATTTCTAATAATCACATTTGAGTCTTGGATATTGGTAGTATGATATTTCATCATTGATCAATGATATTATGATACTGATAAGATTAGTTGTCTAAGTTTCTGATTTTGGTCTCCACTCCTAGACCACCTAATAAAATTAGATCCCACTAACTAGAGTTTTGCATCAATGCTCTGTAGTACTCTAGAACACTCTCTCATGATTTATAATATCACCATGATCAACAATCCATCTTGACCAAATGTTGTACACATGCTTCTAATGGCCTGAGACAATCTGGTCAAACCAGTTGCGATGCCATTCAAATTACCACTAAACCTTACATGACCTTTATCATCAAAAAAAATATTCAAGGCTTGTAACACCTACAAAGAAAACCGCTAATGTCTACTTATTGGTGTGAACGAGGTACATTACCCAACTAGTTCCCATCTAAGTCCATAAAGTTAGCCCTATTCACATTGAGGCACTCTTAAATTATTTATTTTTTGTCTCATGTCATACAATTATGACACTTGTCATTATCCTATGTTAACCTATCTTTCACCTTGCCTATATACACAAAATTCCTCTTGTACATTAGGTACCCTATTTTACTTCATTGTATAATCTAGCATCCATTCCTTATTACTCTCTTGTGGAAGGTTTGCTTTTGGTTTTGCAAGTGATACTGGCTACTTGAGTCTGTTGCGTGGCTTTTACAATACTCAAAACACATGGTACCGTAGTACTGTTGTGACCTTATCACACCATCAGCCCATTGCCAATGGGGACCCCCTGTTTTCGCTTTAGTTGTCAGTAGGTGCTAGTTTAGGAGTAGATTGGCAACATTTCAAGAGTCCAAGTCTCGGGTAAGCCTAGGTCTTTAGGTAGTAGGGAGTATTCAAGTTCAATCATCACGTCGAAGCTTTTGACATCATGTGGTGTTCAAGCCTTAGAAAGGAAAGAGTGAAGTTAAGATTGATCATGATCAAGTAAACGATGGGCAATTTATGAAACATGGGCAAAGAGATAAATTGGGTCAAGCCCGAGAGGGCTTGACAAATTCCAATTCAAACTAAATATTGATCCGAGCATTATCAAGGGCAATAAATTTGGATCAAGATGGAATGAAAGAACAAGGGATGGGTGAAGTTAGATTTCAAGATGATCAAATGAGAAACATGGAGTTTTTTATGATATGTGAGGATTGGGGTTGAACCTATACTTAACCATTTTTGGAGAAATGATTCAACTTGAGTTCAAGAACTTGACAAACAAATAATGAAACATTGTCAATTCAAGTGGCAAAGGACCAAGTTTAAGCAAGGCAAGAACAAAGGAAAATACATTGTTTTTCGCACAATGATGGGGTGAATCCCAAAAAACCAAATGAATTGATGACCTGCAAAATGCAATGCTCTCATCCCAATCCCTAGCTGATTTTCGAACTTCTCAATGTCTTTTCCCAATACCCTTGACATTTCCGAAAATAAACAAGATGTCTTTGCTCAAACGGTTTGTAAATTCTGACCTGCCCCTTTGTATTTTGCCCAATAGACATCTGATTTCTGAAACAGCCTCATGTATTTTGCCCAACCACACTAAGATTTCTGGAAACACTTTGTGACCTTGCCCAATCCACACTTAATTTCTGAAAGGACATCAAGGCATTTTGCCCAATGAAGGGCAAATTTCCGAAAATTTCAAGGCATGTTTAGCTCAATTCCAAGTGATCTTGCCCAATCCCTACCTGATTTCCGCCAATAACAAGGTGATTTTGCCCAATACATACTTAATTTCTGAAAAAACCATATGATTTGACCCAACTAGGGTCTGATTTCCGCTCCATCCTAATGACATTTGTCACATCCAAGGAGGAATTCCAAAATTCAATTGCCACATGACCCCAAGATTTCCGATTTTCACTTGCCACATAGGCCAAAGATTTCCGCAAGTCATTTTACCTTGCCACATAAGCCCATAAATTCTGAAACAGACCTACCACAAGGGCATAGGAATTCCGCAAATGGCAAGTGGCTTTGCCCCATGACAATGAAATTTCCGAAAGGTTTCAAGGTGATTTGCCACATAAGCTTGTCATTTACGAAAATCTTCAAGGGCCTCTTGCCACATCAACTCTAATTTCCACTAATACTCATAAGCATCTAATTTCGATGACAAGGGCCAAATAAGGTCAGCTATGGGAAAAGTCAAACAATCAAATGCTGAGGAATGATCATTAATTGAATGCAAGCTTAATAGAAGCAGACCAAACTCGTTAAACAGTGAGTTGCAATTAAGAAATTTGAGTCGGTAAAGACATTGGACTTTTGTTTGAGGTCAGATTTAGCCAAGCCTTGAAACCAATACAAGTCAATAGTGCAAGCTCTGAATTTCCAAAGGGATCAGACCTGGCTAAATACGAATTGTGCAAACAAGCTAAATTTCTAAATTCTGAAGATTAATCAAACCATATGGAAGTCGAACAATCCCAGATCTGAATTGCAAATTAAGAATGTTAGTTGCACTTAGGCAAGATAGTGGATTGTAAAGGGGGCCGCAAATGTATGTTGAGGGATTGGATTCAAACTAAATCAAGTATATGATCGAAATTTTGTTCTTTAATCCAAGAGGTCATTAAGCATAGAAGCAAGTAGACAAATCAGATCTTGAAGTTAAAAATGCCTCATCTTGAATTCTGATTTCTTAAACACTAATCCTTTTGACTTGGTGTAAACAATATGAAATTCAGATGTTTAACAGAATAATGTTGTTTTGCAAGGTGAAAGGATCAATGAAGGTGGAAAGGCAAGGCTTGAGTTGAGATTCAAGATGCAGACATTCAAGAACGTGGAAGGACTATGGCAAGGAATTCAAGCAAAGTACAATGTGAAGACTTCATGCACCAGTAAGCTACAAGTTGATCATCAATCAAACAAGGTGCTTCTAAGTTAAAGATTAAAACAACAAGATGCAAATCCAAAATCAGGTTCAAATCACTGTTACTTGGGGACGCGTTTCTGGCATAATTTGACCCATCCCAGAAACTGTGAAACCCGTCCCCTAGCTGTCCCATAAAATTAATTTAAATATTGTTTGAGTTTTGATAATTTGCTTGACTTTCACTCTCATGTGAACTCTCAATTTAAATTATTTAACACAAATGCTATATGTTAAGGTTCTATAATATATATAGGCATGCTTTATCCATGTTTTCATATGAATATTTAAAATTTTGTTATAGATTTTAAAATTTCCCTATTTTTTATATAGTCATCCCCATTGTCGTCCCTTGCTCCAGGAAAAAAAAATTGTCTCAAAAACTCCTTTACCCGTCCCCCCGTTCCGGAAACCCGAGGTAACATAGGTTCAAATCCTCAAGATTGAATTCCAAGAGTCCGTGCAACATCGTGATCAAGTCTAAGAATGAAAAATTGCATGAAGATAAAGCAATTTGGGAATATGCTCGCCATCACAATTGAAGACTTGATAAATGTTGAGTATCAAGAGATATTTTCTCATCACCAAGGTATTGATCAAGTCTATAAGATAAGCATGTTGAGGTGAGGCCCATTAATCTCCAACTAGACAAATCATACCAAGTGTTCCCATAGAAGAGCTTAACAATATTATGTCCAGATCCATCAAATTTGCAAAAGGATAAAAAGTCAAAGGAAATTATCTTCTAAAGGAAGATTTGTTGTAAGCCCATGTGGCATTTTATCATCGGCCAACTAATTGGTGCCTTCTTCTATTAGCTCCTACCTAACCTATTTTCTCATTAGTCTACAAAAGCAATGTAATTTTCTTATTGGCCCACAAGGTGGTGCTCAATTGTAATTGTCCAACATTTAATGCGTGTAGCTGTTAGGTAGACTAGGGCTTTGTTGGATTAATCTTGGCCTTTGATCTTGAATTGATCCTGGCCCTTCATTGTACTAGGAACAAAACTATAAAAGGCAGAACCTTGTCATTTGTAAAAGAGAGACTTGTTGAATTTGTTGCAATAATACTGCCAAGATTATTAATAATTCATTGTTGGTCTTCATGGTGGATTACTTGTATCATTTTAGAGTATTGCATAGTTTCTACATTTCCTCACTTAGATTAGGATTTAATTTCATGTTGAGTAGAAATCGTGTTTAGTTGAATGGAAGATATTTTGGATGTTTTATGAAACTCGCCTAATCCATACCACTAGTTGCTTGTTGATTGTAAGTTTGCCTTTTGGTTTAATGAGTTTTACTTCGATTATTGCGTGTCCATTGATATGTATCCATTGATGGTGTTAATGTAATGGTAATAGTTTGAACATCTTACATTTCCCTTAGAAGATTGCACGTTTGGTAGAGTTGATGACAAGACCAAGTCTAGCAGAGTCACAAAGACATTCACAATCTCTTGCATTCTAGGAGTAGAATAGCTTTCTAGACGCAATCCCTTTGCAATTTGTTTGGTTAGAAGTAGTTGAGATAGTTGATGTCCATTGAATGAACAACGTAAGTCCCTTTGTGATACCAACATATCACATCATTATAACTGAGTGAAAGTCCACAATTAGAAGGAACCTAGCGGTTGTTTCATTTGATCATACATCCAGACACATTGTTTAGCATATGAGCTTCCTTGTTCAAGAGAGAGTTGGAGATTTGGTGTTTCATTTGGAATACTAAGTATTTGATTCTCATGTTGAAGTGGTCATAAAACTCACATCAACAGGTACCACCTATTGGCAACAATGTTTTGCTTTCAACTTCAAAGAGACAACACCTCCAGGAATGCAAGGCAATGTCCCGTAAGCCATCCAAATCTTACCAATACATCTGATGGGTATCGAGCTAAAATATCAAGAAAAAAAGAATTATATGAAATCATAATCATTTCAATTTCCACAATGGTTCTTTAACCTTTGCATCTTTATAACATTATGTATACATATGTGTCATTAGATTTCATAAGCATATTCATAGAATAGACATAGCCAATGGAAGATAGACAGCCACACATTTTGACAAAGGGCATTACATGTACAATACACACTATAGATGGTTAATAACATTTTTTATTCCAGTCCTAAATCCTTCCTCTACATCTTTCTTTGATTAATATCAAATATGCACTCTCTCTTATTCATTGCTACTATTCCCTTTGTCCATATTACAAATCTAGATTCACACAGTCTAGAGTGTTGCCCCTTGGATATTCCCAGGGATTTGGATCATTCTCAATTCAATTTGATTCTCTAAAGAACACAGGTTGGTAAACTTTCCTAATCTATTTTTAATCTCTTTCCTATGCAAATTGTTATGTCCCCTTTCTGAAATAGGATTTAATAATAAATATTAATAAAAATAAATAATAAAGAATACATAAATAAATAAATAATATATTTTACTACAAGAAACGGTAATAACTAGTAATAATTAATAACCTACCCTTAATATTAATAATATAATATCGATATAATAATCAGTAATAATAATATAATATTAATTACATAATATTGATGTAATATCAATATAATATTCAATATACACATTTAAATTTTTAAAATAATATCAATATGATATTAATATGACATCAATATAATAATATAATACTAATATCCATTCTTAATACTAATTCTTAATATTAATAATAACTGCTAGTTATATATTAGCTGCATTAGTCAGCAATAACTAAGAAAGACAAGTCAGCAAATGTAAGGTGTGATCAATGTAAAGTAGCAAGATGTGTCTAATACAAAGCAGCGATCATACTAAACGACATTGTCTAAATTGAGCGGTAAAGACACGATGAATATTGGATATTAATAATCGGCAATCAATTAATATTGGGCATTGGATGTTAGCAAACGATGAATATTGGATGTTAACAACCTACGTCAAGATAGATTTAAGGAAGAACAAAATGTTAAACAAAAAGACATGTCTCTTCACAAGAAACGGCAGTACCATAGATCGCCTATCTTCAAAGGAACGATAGGTTATAAATAAAGAAGGTTGTGAAGCAAGATAGGGGGAGAGATACGATATCGAAGAGGAGGGAAGAATTAGAATTTAAGTTTTATATATATATATATATATATATGGTGTTCATAGAAGGATGAATATAAAAAGGATGGTAATCATTACTCATGAGAGGATGAAGAATTATTATTGATGCCCATCAAATGGAGTGAAACTTATTAAAATGCTGGCAGGAATCTATAAATGTGTGTGTGTGTGTAACTGTTAATAGAATGAGATCAGAATTATATATATAATATATATATCTAAATTACATTTATATGTGTATGTATATATATATATATATATCTAAATTACATTTATATGTATATGTATATATATATATATATAAATGTATATGAATTATAAATCTGAAATTATGTAATTACATGATCTAATATATTTATATATATATAATAACGATAAAAGGAAGAATATATATACAGATCCTGTTACTACTTTTAGTGCCTGAGAAGGGAAGGCAGAGGTGTTTCCAAGGAGAGGCTTGTCTAAATCCATGCCAATAGGTTGATTCCCAAGATAGGGTAGGGATCAGCGTCTCTTTAAAACCTTGAGGACATAGTCTCAAGATAGGATAAGGGCTTGGATCTGTAAAATTTGAGGGAACCTATTGTGATTGGTATCTAAGAAACTTGGTTACATTCTAATCTTCTTCTCGAACTGACATGGTAATAAGGGTAGCAAGGGCATTAAGGATCATAAATAGTAAGATTACTTAATGTATTTTGTGAATGTATAACTTTCCTTACTTTGAATAGCATAGTTTGAATCAATGTGTCTTGATCAGTTCAGTTTAAGCCTTAAGTATATTAAATATGGGACAATTATGGTTATAATGGACCTAACCCTAGCAGGGGACATTACACAAATTTCTTTGGTTGATATTTAGCATCTCTAATTTAGTGTTACCATTGCTTCTACAGTTATAACACATCTAGATACAGAAAGTTTAGAGTGTTGTCTCCCAGATACTCCTTAGGCTCATGATCATCCTAGGTTCAACAATATTCTAAGTAAAACCTTGTAAACAAAAAGCTAAGGATGTGCAATATCTGAATTGAAAGATCAAACTAATGCTTTGACGTAGCGCATTAAGTTTTACTAACGATTTTGAGCACTCCTTCCAAAATTAAGATAACCCCAAACAAGAGAAAATTGTAATGATATTTCATTATTCAATGATGGAGTTTCATTACAAATGGAGACGCAGTTTCATTACAAATGGAGACGTAGTCTCCTTATATAGAAAAAGAATGAAGAAAGTTTCTAAAAAAGAAATAGAAACATACTAAAAGAACAAAAACATTCAAGTCATTTAGCCATGAACGCATAGAAGATTGGCTCCTCGGAATGCTCTACTAGATAAGCATATTGCTGAGACTCTCCCTGGTTGGGCTTCTGATCAGCCAAACACTTTCTACAAAACCTCTAGATATGACCAAGCTTCCCACAATAGTGACAGGTGATATTCCTCTTGAAATCCTCCTCAAAGGTGCGGTGTCCTTTCTGCTAAGGCGACTCGCCTTTGCCTTTATCATTGGCAGTAAACACCTATTCCATACTAACCATGTCATTGTGGCTACCAAACTGTTGTCTCCACCGAGCTTGTCACAATAGCTTATTACACAACTCATCAAACTTCAAATCAACATAAGTGGAGGTAATGTTGAGCATCTCAAAAAGTGTTCGTAGGAGCATGGTAAACTCTTCAACGTAATCACCACCATGTCCTCTTCTATCTTGCAACCAATGCATCTAGTTGATCGTGTATATCCTTGATCTTCATAAGATGCTCTTGCAAAGACATCTTCTCATCCATCATCATGAAAAACATGTTCTTCAGAAAGAATGCTCAGCTCTTATCTGACGTCTCATGGAGATCTTTCAGATGTGTCCATATCTTCGCAGTTGTCTTGCTTGACTGCACTTTTGGAAGCATTTCGTCGGTGACTGATAACTTCAGCAATGTAACCGCTTCTCGGTTACGTTCATCAAACTTGCCTTGGTCTTTGCCCACTGCTGTGGGACGATTATATGTACCTAGTTCAAGCATCCTTTGTTTCCAAGTATCGTAGTTATTGTCATTGAAGCATTGATTGGCCTCCACATGATGTTGGTCAATGACACCACCCCTCTCATTTTCTTATGCACAAAAAATGAGGTAAACATAAAAGCTTCAAAAGAGTGATTTTCTGTCAAAAACAAAAAAAAAAAAAACCTTCAGCAACAGCTGGCACAAACTTCAAAAAATCTGATTTTTAGGTCAAAAACCAATCAAACCAGTCAGTCACGAGTCCCAAGAGAAATTTACAAAACTTTGTTTTTTGAGGAAAAAACGGTAAAACCCTTGTTCTAAGGAACAAATCCTGAGGAGTGGTATAGAAGAAGAAACCCCTGATTTTTATACAAAAAAATCAGTCAAAAACAAAACCACGATTTTGTCAAAAAAATCGAAAAAATTAAAAAATAAATCTACACAAAATTCCAAGTCTAAAACCCTAGGTGATGAAGATTGCAAGAAACCCACAGTTTTTACTGAAAAATCATGCAAAAATCAAAGAAACCCAGACCAATAGGCAAAGAGAGTTGACAACCTTCAAAAATGGCACCCAACAAAAAATTCCAAAAAATAACATTTGCAGAAGACCCGTCATGTCAGAAAACCAGGGCCAAAACAACATTCGCGTTTCAGAAATAATATTGCAGGAAAAAGAAACATGTCGAACAAAAAATCAGTGGCCTTTAGTGACACATCTAAAAAGGGCTCAAAACCCTTCGATCGCAACCAGAAGAAAACGCCTATGAGTTGACACAAAAGCTTCACACGGACAGACAAAAACCCTTGCATGGAGAAACCTAAAAACGTCTGCGATCAGGTAAAAAAACAAAAAAAAAGTAGATTCTCAGACCACCCAACAATTAAAGAAATTGCAGCTAAAACCAAGTCACAAAAAAAATGCCCTTCACGTGAGTAGATACAGCACCTTGCACAGACGTGAGCATGAAGAAATGCATACGGGAAAAGAAGAAAACCTTTGCACGGAGAAACCTAAAAATGTCTGCGATCAGGTAAAAAAATAAAAAACAAGCAGATTCTCAGACCACCCAAAAATTAAAGAAATTGCAACTAAAACCAAGTCACAAAAAAATGCCCTTCACGTGAGTAGATACAGCACCTTGCACAGACATGAGCAGAAGAAATGCATATGGGAAAAGAAGAAAACCCTCGACCTTGTAGAATTCTCCACCAAATTCCTTCGCGACCAAGAATAGCCCATGATTTTAAAAGAATTGATCAAAAATCTCTGAACAAAACCCTTGGAGAAAAAGAATTCCCACATTTTTCATAACAAACGATCCAAAAAACATTTGGACAAAAAAATCCAAGTAAAGAGCACGAATTCCAAAAATTCGCCAAATGATCATTTTGCTCTGATACCATGTAATGATAGTTAATTATTCAATGATTGAGTGTCATTACAAATGGAGACGTAGTCTCCTTATATAGAGAAATAATGAAGAAAGTTTCTAAAAAAGAAATAGAAACATACTAAAACAACTAATTGAGAAATTAGAAACTACCTAATAGACTAAATATTCCTAAATGACCATTAATATAACATTAATTACTTTATTAAAAATAATATGTTCATGCAGACCTAGTCAAGATAATCACAAATATATTTAGATAGGACAAAATGTCATTGTTGATGTGAGGTCTAATCAAGATAATCACAAAATATAATCAAAATAATTTGATGCACATGAAGATCTTACAAGAAATGATCGTAGGACTCTTAAAGGTCATCAAATTTGTCATTTATAACTTTTTTGTACTTCTTTCATATTATTTTTTGTCAACTATTCCATATCTTTGTAACCAAGTGGATCCATAAGTCATATTTTGCTCTTTTATTTGTGTCATCAGATCAAGTCATAGTCAACTTTATTCTAGTTAACTCACTTTATAAAAAAATTTAATACATGAATATATTAAGTGAGCTCACTCATTTGATGTTGCTGTTTTTAATAGTATTTTATGGAGGTTATATAATTATCACCTAATGACTTTAAACAATCCAAGTAAATAAGTGGAGATTGTAAAGTGAGATTAGTTGTTTATCCAAGTCATAAATCTAGTCAAAAGTAAATATAGCTACTAACCATTTGCTATGTTTATAAAAACATCTTAAAAAACAACATTCTATGATACTTCACATCGGATCACCCCCATTGAGACTAAGCCCATGCAGATTTGCTCTTTTACATTTATTATTTCATTTTAATTTATGCCTAATTTTTATCGTAAATGATCTTTAAATACATTATGTAAAAAACTAGCATAATTCTTCAGAACATTTATTTCAGGGTCAAGAAATAGGTAACTCCAATGTGCATTCCTGCATTGTGTTACGATAACCTACTTTGACATTGTGGTATTTTCAAATCTGTGTTACAAGCATACATTTGTCTAATGTCTAATTTGAATTTACAAGATAAATAATGAAATCAAATATATTTTGGATAGACATGTCTGCATCATGTCATGTTTGGGCATCCTGGCAAGTTGTCGTTTCCTGTATCCATATATTGGTAATTGAGGTCATTGGTTAACAGCATTGATTCTTATACAGCTGAAAGAAACGAGCCAAATTGCAGTTTAGTAAGATACAAATCACTTGTAATTGCTTATATCCATGAAGCTGGTAAGAATGATTGCAAGGGAACGGGTTGGTATATCTATTGTTACGAATAGGAGACTCATTTCATCTTTACCTAATCTGAAATTTTCACTGTAATTAAGTTTAAAATAGTTGGTAGTCAATATTCAATGTAGTTCTTAGTAAATGAGAAGCTTAATAATAATTAAGGTAGTCCATGGTTGCATGGAAATTTTATCGAACATTCTCTATTTGTCTAAAGATTATGACAATAAATAATAGGCAAATGAATTTTTCTTAAATAAAGCTCCTATGGCATATTTGGAAGATTTTGATTCTCCTCGAAAGGACTGTTGAAGATCAGGGAGTACAAACACAAAAGCCAAACAAAGTAGATCTTCAAGACACCAGATCAAGCTGTCTCAAGCTAAGTTGTTGGGTGAAGGAGAGGAGGACCACGTCAGCAACCAAAAGCATAATAGCAATCACAAAATGTTGAAGCAGCCAACAATTCACCAAATAGATATGCTGTAAGAACCCCTGCTGGTTCTAACTCTGATGACTCAGTTTTGACCTTATGACATTTTGTCAAAATGGTTGGCATGTGATCCTTAAGTTCTGATTTTTGAATGTATATGTGTTTGCTTTGTTTATATTTGAATGGTTTTGCAATTCCAAAACATATACCAATGCATAAAATTTAAATTACCTTGCAAGCTATGCACAAATATCTCATCTTATACCAATTCAAGAAGTTGAATATTATACAATGATAAACAGTGCATTGAAATATAACTTTATTTGCAATATGTAAAAACCTGGATCTGATCGCATGTATTGATAGACGCCACAAATGGATGTGTCAGTTCTGAAAAAGACACCAATGTCTGCAAACAAAGATTGGAGGCACTTTCCACTCCAAACATGCCTCAACACCTTCAACCGCTGCCCTCTAAATGGATGGTGTTGCCTCTATATGGCCCGCGGCTTACCTGCAAATACCAAATGCAACTCCTAGTCCTTGGCCGCTACCTGTAGATGATGATGGCTCTTTGTTTTTTAAACGCAGACCCTCCTTATGTAACACTGGCCCCAAATTTATTACAGTTGACTATATACATAGAGTGTCGCTCCCCTGTTTAGAGTTGTGGCTGCCTCTATACCAAAACGCAGGCTTCATAGATCAGGGAATCTGCAATTGTTAGCAGTCCCCAACCTTTGCAATTTATATCTGAAACCAAACGCTGAAAAACTCCTCACAAATCGACCACTGTTTGTAACACAATGATGGCACTGAATGATACCACCTACAGGCACAATTCATTGGTATAGTCTCAACCAACTCAAAGTGCACAAGACTTTGAAGAATTCATCATTCTTCCAGCTTTCAACGCTCAAACCCTTGGCTCTGCCTTCTACTCACAAGTCACCAAATTTCACAAATCAAAATGCATAATCAGATAGGTCAATTTCCTTTTTATTGGGTATTTATAATACCACAATGCAAATCGACCAGCAACTTAAACAATATACTTTTCATAATTTGAATTCATATGTGCTTCTGTTCCTCCAACAAAGGAACCCCACTTTTCAACTTCCCTTTCTAGTTTCTAACTTTCTACTATGTCAATTGAATAGTATTTAAGCAAGTAATGGAAGATGAAAGATCAATAGTAATTGTCAATTTCTGATATATAAATGTGTGCAACTGTAGGTAAAATCCTCCAAGAAAGGCACCCCAATCTTTTTTGGAGACCTTGTGCAGCACATGTCCTAGACCTTCTTTTGGAGGACATAGGAAAACTTGATTGGGTGACTCCAATTGTGGAAAATGCAAGGCGGATCACAAAATATATTTACAATCACCCTTGGGTTCTACATTTGATGAGAGAGCACTCGTGGGAGAGATTTGGTGAGAACCAGTGTCATAAGGTTTGCAACGATTTTCTTGATGTTGCAAAGCATTATTGGTACATTGGCTTCTTTGAAACAAATGTTTGTGAGTCAAGCATGGCTAGACTCACCTTATTCAAAGAAGGTTGAAGGAGAGGTTGTCGCATGCATAGTCTTCGACAACCATTTTGCACAAAAGGTTGCAGAGATTGTGAAGGTAACTTCAACACTTGGATTTTTAATTATTCTTGATTCAAGTCTCTCATTATTAATTTGTAACTTACTAACTTCATTAATTAATCTTTTTGTAATTACTAATTTGTATTTTTCAATTGTATGTGTCTAGGCCCTGGTTAGAGTTCTGCAGTTGGTAGGTGGGGATCAAACCCCAATGGGGTATCTTTATGAGGCCATGGATAGGGCCAAAGAGTATAAAAAATTACTACAAGGGGGATAGACTCAAATTTGATCCCATTTGGGAAATTATTGATAAGAGGTGGACCAATCAGCTCCACCAACCCATTCATGCAGCAGGGTACTTCCTCAACCCCCGTTTTAGGTTTGATGATTCTTATTCAGATCCTAATGGAGAGGTCATGGAGGGCCTCACTGCATGCATTCAAAGGATCATACTTGAGGTTCATGAGAGAGACCTCGTTGTGGTTGAACTCCAAAACTATGTGGAAGCAAAGGTAATTTATTCTCTTCAGATCTGGCAAAGAGAGGAAGAGCTACTCAAACCCCAGGTATAGCATTTGACATTTGGATTTTGGGGTCTAAAGTAATTGATAAATTAATAAAAAGTGTTTTCGCTTTTCTCTTTGCTTTCTAATTCAATATTTTTATTTTGCAGATGCTTGGTGGATAAGTTGGGTTGGAAATACCCCAAATCTCAAAAATATTGCCCTCAAAATCTTATGTCAGCCTTGTAGTTCATCCAATTGTGAGCGCAATTCAAGCTTGTTTGAGGCCATCCACATGAAGACGAGGAACAAGCTAGCTTAAAAACACCTCAATGACCTTGTCTTCGTGCAATATAATCTTCGGTTGCGCATAAGGAAGGCACGGGAAGCAGCAGCTAGTCCTATTGATTTGGATGATATAGATCCTTACAGTGATTAGACAGGACAAGAGCAGCCTCCATTGTTTACAGAGGATGACATCACTAATTTGGAGAGGGAGGCTATGGAGGAGAGAGGTGGATTTGATTTCACACTGGACGACATTGAGGAGGATGAGTCGGATGAGGAGTCATTGCCAGTGCCAAGACGAGCTACATCCAGGATGGAGCACGAGCCACACACATCATCAAATATACCGAGCAAGGAGGCAAAGTCATGCCCAGTGCAGGCTTCTAGTTCTAGGGTTAGACCCTCTAGTTCTACCTCTCACTTATTTTGTTTTAGATCGGGGAAGACGAAGATGTAATTGGAATGATGTATTTACTTTTAGTTTTACAGATGTCAAAAACTATTTACTATTTTTCTTCCAAGCTTCTAGCCATCAACATTCCTCAAGAGAATGTGATTTTGTACCCACTTTATATTTAAATACATCTAGACTCATCTTGTTTCTTTTGTGTTCTTATTAATTGACTATTGGATGCAGCTACTCATTGAATTTTGCCAAAAATATGCATTTCTAATTAAATTTAAGCAATTTTTTAAATTGTCGAGTTTTTGTCGAAAACTAGTCAAGTTTTTCCCAAAAAAAAAAATCAGGCCTTGGCGAGTTTTTGGCTTTGGCGATTTTCTAACTATGCCCGAAACCATAATGGATGTAGCCACATCCTCAACACATCCATCACCACAACCCGTGAATATAAGGTCATCACCAACTGTCATTGTAGAAGACTATACTATATCTATAGTTGGTGAAGACTGTGTCAAACTCAACTCCACGATAAGCTCCTCTAACCGTGATTGTGACTCCTAAAGGGCCAACTGGGTGCTCTCCAATGAGTTCATAATCACCTCAAGCTCATGAGTGAGCTTGTCAACATCCTCTTCCTTCCCCTTTAGTGCATCATAGCAAATACAATCCCACTCGAAAAGAAAGTCCCTATCAGCAAGTAGCTACAAGTAATTATGTTTCATTATCCCAATGGCTTCTCGAAGTGCAAGGAACTCTGTCAAGGAAAGGCCACTATCACCGTGCTCATCTGACATAGGAGTACTCCAACCAAAGGTAGCCAACATCTGACGAGCAACATCAAAGTGCTCTATGGTTGTGGCAATCACGCTATCAATGAACTTAAATTGCCCAACCAAATTATGTCTCTAAAATTCATGACTCCTATGCAAGCTCTCTAAATCAAAGTCTACACTATGATGAGGTTGTATCAACATCACTCACCTCACGATTAGCAGCAACTTGTGTGCTATCATCAGTGCACACATCAACATCCAAGGTACTACTACTAAGCACCTCATCAGATGGCTCAACTGGCCAGGTAGAACTTGTTGATATGACAGTATCTTCACACACTTCCATTTCCAAGGTAATTGTATGTCCATCCAACTCACAATCCTGGGACCTATTGCCAATAAGTGAATTTTCTGATTCATTTTCTAAAGTTCGATATGAAAAATCAAACTCATTGTGGCATGAATCTTCATCATAAGTTGCATCCACATGTGAAATCTTTGTTGTCTCATGCTGATGCAAACATAACTCTCTGGTGTCTTGAAAATCTGAATTGTCATAGGTGACTCCCACAACATCTTTTGCACTTGCCATGACGTCAACACCATCATTACACTCAAGCAAAGGGTTGTTGTCATAGAAATCAGAATTTTTATTGTGACCGATAACAACTTCTTGAGTAATAATGTAAACACTCTCCTCAAAATCACCTTTTGTTCCATTATTTCCTTTGCACTGATAAGATTATTTGTATTATTGTTTGCTTCCTTTTTCTTTGCAAACAAAGGATCCAAGATCTCTGGATGTTGTAGAAGCCTTGATAAAATGTTATAATAGTTTTGAAAGGCCTGCATGAGCTCTGGCATGAGATCTTGTATAGGCTTTGTTTTACCCATACTGAAACCAAACAAGAGTGTTGGTCACTCAAATATCAACTGTGGGAATTCTATGAATTTAATTTCCAACCCCAACAAGATGGCAGGAAACCACTCTAATACCATTGTAAGAACCCATACTGGTTCTAACTCTGAAGACTCAGTTTTGACTTTTTGACATTTCGTCAAATGGTTGGCATGCAATCCTTAAGTTCTGATTTTTGAATGTATGTGTTTGCTTTGTTTATATTTGAATGGTTTGCAAATCCAAAACATATACCAATCCATAAAATTTAAATTACCTTGCAAGCTATGCACAAATATCTCTTGTTATTCCAATTCAAGAAGTTGAATTTTATACAATGCATAGAAATCTAACTTTATTTGCAATATGTAAAAACATGGATCTGATCACATGTATTAATAGACGCCACAAATGGATGTCACTTCTGAAAAAGATGCTAATGTCTGCAAACAAAGATTAGAGGCACTTTTCACTCCAAACGTGCCTCAACACCTTCAATCGTTGCCCTCTAAATGGATGTTGTTGCCTCTATATGGCCCGCGGCTACCTGCAAATACCAAATGCAACTCCCATTCCTTGGCCGCTACCTGTAGATGGTGATGTCTCAGTTTTTTAAACGCAAACCCTGCTTATGTAACGCTAGCCCCAAATTTATTACTGCTGACTATATACATAGAGTGTCGTTCCCCAGTTTAGAGCTCCGGCTAACTCTATACCAAAACGCAGGCTTCATAGATCAGGCGATCTGCAACTGTTAGCAGTACCCAACCTTTGCAATTTATATCTAAAACGAAACACTGAAAAACTCCTCACAAATCGACCACTATTTGTGACACAATGATGGCACTGAATGATACTACCTCCATGGACAATTCATTGGTATAGTCTCAACCAACTCAAAGTACACAAGACTCTGAAGAGTTCATCATTCCTCCAGCCTTCAACACTCAAACCCATGGCTCTACCTTCTACTCACAAGTCACCAAATTTCACAAATCAAAATGCATAATCTGATAGGTTGATTTCCTTTTTTCTTAGTATTTATAATTCCACAATGCAAATCAACTAGCAGCTTAAACAATACACTTTGCATAATTTGAATTCATATGTACTTTTGTTACACAGTTTGAAATAGTATATTTCCCTCCAACTTTGGCGTCAAACAAATATTATAAATAATGTCTTCATTAATGACTTTGGCCCCATTATATTAATAACTTTATATTATAACTTAAACCATTAATTATTAATAAAGCATTCTTTATTAATAATCAATACCTTGACTAGAGCCAATTACTTATCCCATTTCATCAACTAATGCACTCCGCTGATACCAAGTCCAGGTGCACTGCTAAAAATAGCGACATGGGCAATATTGACTTACTAAAAATAGTGAGATTCGAATGAAAGCTCTATCAACAATATCCAATCTCCACACTACCACTAAACTTTTCAAGAGCCCTGCCAAAGATAGAAACCCCAATTTCCTGAAATAGGAACTTACTATAAAGTGCGCCAATCTGACCCAAAGGAAGAGCAATCCTGAACATCTATGACCTCTGGAGTGGGAATTGGCCTCTGACTCTACCAACTGAGACCCTCTATCCATCTGATTAGCCTACGTGGGTCAAATAATAGACTAATCCCACGAACTCTAATGCTCACAAAAAATGGGGACATTACATATGTTATCTAAGAAAATCCTCAATCTCATCATTGTGGAAATCAAAGAGGGTTTGTGAAAAAGGGCAAACCCACTTAACTCCAATGGAACTCTAGAGTTCGGCCAAAGTCAGAGGGGCCACGAGGAGTCCAAAATCATCTAACTGTCTCAGAGAGTCACATGTGTTACAAGTGTGGTTGTCATTGCACCACAAAATCGACCTGTCAATGCCCGATACAACCACTAGACTTATAGAATCCACAGGAGGCGATTAGTCCCTGGTCACGAATCTCGAGGGGAGCACTGACCATTTTGCCAACAACACGATGGCAGCAATGGGGCAATAAAAATTACCAATGTCCCATGATTTCTGAAACAACATATGCCATGACCTAGAGCAAAAGACTTTCTTCAAGTCCACAAAACACAAAAGCCTTTAAATGAAATACTTAAAGGAACTCAATTAAATATTACGAAATATTTCCTCCAAAATATTTGAAATTTTAAACAAGATATTACAATTGTATTAAAGCCAAGTAGCAAACAGAAAATATAACAAGTTAAAAGTCTTCAAAAAATATCCACTTACATATGACATACTCAAGCTATCATGACAATCATGAGATCCAAGAGAGATGCCATTGCTTGTAATATGTATAGAGACGTGCAGTTCTCTATCTACTTTCGTTCAGTACTTGGATCAAAGTTGATTACCTTTTTTCTCTTTAAGCTAGTCATTCTCAGATGTAGATCCTTACAATGGACCCCTAGAGTTGTTATGCTAATGCTTCCTACTTTCAGTCTACTACAAAGACAAACTCCATTTCAGCGTCAAGGGTTGTAAAGTTTCCTTGAACAGCTCTGTAGTTGCTCACACAAATCCAGATGGCAAATAGACAAAAGTTAAAAGTCTTCAAATGTATCCGCATACATATGCCATACACTCAAGCTATCATGGCAGTGAGCATTATTGTCAGTCATTTATTTAGACACTTCAAAACTCTGAAAACCATGTGAGACAACAGGATCAAAGAAATGGATTGAAAGCGATAAAAAGCAGGGAGGGGAGACTGGGGGGGAATCGAAAATCATTGATACCGCAATGCTTTAGACTTTAAAATTAATTGCAAGGGAAAAAGAAAACAGGCCAGAGATGTAGATGGTCAAATGAAATTAATAGATAACATGAGTATTGCATGTAGTTTACGTAGGATAAGCATCATTTACCAAAAGAAAGAAGAGAAAACCAACAATAGCCTTGACACTGACTAAGCTCTACAAAATTCTTTGATATTGAAATCTATTCCCTTCTTTATATTTTTTTCTTTTTAAAATTTTGGCACAACTTTTACCTGTATCATAAACACAAATTATTTTCTCATTCCCAACTCTGAAATCTTGGGCAGCCTTGTGGTTGGTACTTATACAAATACATCCCAATGTCCCATAGTCAACACTCAATAAAATTGTTAAAACAATGCATACTATAACTGTATAACATGATAACACTAGCTCTTATTTCCGTTAAATTTTAAGCTTGTTACATGTTTTGAAGGTTGAATGTATCACAAATGAAAAACCAGCTTATTTGGATTGAAGTGATAAATAATTTTAGAAAGGTTAATCGTGTTCTGTAATGTCCCCTTCCTAAGTCAGTCTGGTGTGGAGAGACCAATAGCCTATTCATGAGAATCCAGTAGGCTAATGAGTGGGGTTGGGGAGTCTTGAAGGTGTTGATAGAAGCAGTTTATTGTTCAAACAGGTATAAGAAGCATAACACCCTTTTTTGGAGCCTTTTCAGACACTTCCTCCTATACTAACTATCTTTAGTAAGTCAGTGATGAACAACAACGGGGCCAATTGACATTTTAGTAACGCCAATGGAGTTGGATTTGATATTCATCTTGAGATTTCATATAGTCTGAAGCTATTAAATACAATAATGATAAGTTATTGTTTGTAAAGTTAAATTAAATATTTAACTTTAACATTATTTTAATTTATTTTATAAGGGACTATGGAAAGGACAAATATTTAAAATAAAGTGTATAGTTTCAAAGTGGTCTTTTACTTAAAAGTGACATGGGGGAAATATTAAATGAAAGCGTTCATGGAAAAATAGTAGAAAAGCATTTGCAAAAAAATAGCAAAAATGCATTTGCGAAAAAATAGCCGAAAAGCATTCGTAAAAGTAGGGAAAAGCATTCCCGAAAAAATAGGGCAAAAAAAGCATTCCCAAAAAAATAGGGAAAAGGCAAAAGGCTGCTTTTTCGAAAAAGCAGTTAAAGCTATATAAGGAGGACTGGGCCTCTCCTTTTTGGTTGTTGGATTTGGTTGACTTATGCTTCTGATTTTGAAGGAGTTTTTTCTTCTTCTTGTGGTTTGTGAGGACGGAACCCCTTGCAGGTAACATTCTTCACATTGTTGAAAGACACAATCTGGAGAATAACTTGGTGATTTCACACAGAGATCACAGCTGAGCTTCAATGAATTGATATATTCTTCTTCAATTTTCCAAGTTTCAGAGTGCTAGAGATTGTTCATGAGAGCTGATTGAAGAGATTTTCAAAGTCTACTGTATATCTTTTGGTCTATTTATTGCTGGTCATACTTCCCAAGGAGGTTGTACTTGTTAGAAAATTTCTGGAGTTGTTTGGTTTGAGCAGCTAGGTTTTAGAAACCCTCACTTGCTAAATTTGCTGCTGCATGTCCATTGTTTTCTGTTATCAGCAACTAGGTATGTTAGATTCATGATTGTAATTAGATTTCACCATCTGAGTAATCTCTAGTTTTGATTTGTGCTGTAATTTTCACACTGGCTGCATATTATAAGTGTTTATTTAAGTTGTAATGGTGGCAAACCCCCGCTCATTTAGATAGTTCAAAAATTACTTTATTATTGTACTTGTTAAGCGGCAATAGTGGCAAACCCCTGCAAATCTAGATAGTTGCAATCTCATGTTATTGTACTGAGTGAGTTGGTGTGGACATCCCCCACTCATCCCGTTAGTTTGTCCATGAGGGCATTTGCAAATGTGGGTTTAATGTGCATGTGTGTAATTTGAAGCTAACATTCAACATTAGTTATATCTTGTTTCAATTATTTCAAAAGCAAAAAATCAAAGGTGGTTATTACATGTTCTCTAAATGATAATAAACAACACACATTAAGCCCATTTTAAGTGCCACTAATATGTGTTAGAATGAAGAAAAAGCATCTTGTCATGTCCCTTCGAAATGCCTGCAGTTGTGGTATACAGTTAGATTAGGTGTATAGCTTGCATTTGTTAATGAACTTACAGTATAGGATGCACTTACTGTTATATCAAGGTTAGAACCTATTGTGACCTATTCACACATCGCCCATCGAAGATGGGATCCCCTGTTGTTTTCAGTTTTCTTGGCCTTTTCAGTTTTGGTTTTCTCGGTAGCTCTAGTTCTAGTCTCCTGAGGTCCCTTCTATTCTAGTGGAGAGGCGATAGGTTTTGGCTAAGTCTTGGGTTAGGTCTTGCTCCCTGTCTTTTAAGGTTCTGATTCTTAAGTGTTTCCTGTCCTAAAGTCGTGAAGTTGAGTAATTTATGAGTTTTGAGTCCTTTGAAGAAGTTTTGGGCAAGGCTAGTGAGAACTTCTGGAAGGCAGTCTGAAAAGCACCCAATCTGAATGAGCAAAATGGTTAAGTGTGGAGGATCCTTTCCCCAATACCAAAATGGGCTCGAAGCTTAATTCCAAGGCACTCAAAAGTTCGACAAAAGAACTCAAAGGCGTTCAATGCGTATGAATTTCTCCTACTCAAAATTTTCCATTCCCCCTCCAATTGCTAGTTGCAAAGATTTGATCCAGTAATTCAAAGTTCATCCATAGAAATCAAAGAGCACCTGGGATTGCAAATTATGTAAGATTTTGTTAAATCCTTCAACTTACTAAATACATCCATAAGCTGATGAATGCATACCCCAAGGAAGTATCGCAAAGGGTTTAAAGTTTAAACTGAGTGTGCTCTAATCTTTGAGAAATAGAGGGAAATCCACAATGTTCGAAGTGCACACAGCCATGCAATCTGTAGAGAGAATGGTTAATATCTAATGAAGATGATAGACATTCAAGAACACCGACAGTAGACTTTTCAAAATTCCACAGCAGAGTGCTCAGGAAATCGCACAGCAAGTGATGTATGTCGAGAGGAAAAGAGAGGGCCCTCGCATACAGAATGCATCCACCGAAATCACAAAGCCTGCACATTTACAGTGATCGTGCCCATACAAAGAACCCATCAAGGGGCACTCCAAATTGACCCAACACAAAACAAAGTGAATCAAGGAATGAGAAGGGAAGTCCAAACCATGTTGAGTTCACCCGTCCTTTGTCCATGGCAACAACACCGATAAGTCTAAGTCCATGCTGGAGATATGAGATGAAACAGAGCATGAGCGTTGAACCCGATAAGGCGTCAGATAAATTTTAGAGGAGATTCAGCTAGAACGCAGTCAATGCAAAGGTCCGCCTACCCAGCAAAACAATGTTCATCGGCGCAAATCCACCATGCACAGGAGCCGTTGTGAATGAAAGGAACAAAATAAAGGGATGTCCAACATAGAGACAAGAAGAATCCAAGACCACGATTTCTACAGTTTGTTGAAGATGGAGTCCAGCATGGAGGCACAAAATGCTCAGAGCACGGTTTTGGTTTGGTCTAAGAAACATTGAAAATAAGAACAAAGCCACAGAATTTCTTGCACCCACCCAAGGCTTTCACGGGATCTTGTTCAAACAAATCAATCCCAAGGAGTTTCATGTGAAATAAGTGTTCTTTGTCATCCCCAATTCGAACTCTGCATCTGCCGAGGAAATGAGTTTTGAATGATAAAATTATTTGCAAAATGTAACGCACCTAGAGCACCGTTATTCGAAATCCATGAAGTTGTAAAGAATGAAAGCAAGGAAGGCATGAAAACCTGTCAATCACAGGAATACATCTAAAAGTACAAACTTCGCCACACCCCTTCCATACGCGCTTAACACATTCTCTACCAAGGCACCAAAGAAGTTTCAAGAGAAAGAAAATCCACAATGTGCCCTTGTGTGTGCTCAAAGCACATTTCCTAGCATGTGGCGGAATACAAATAAAGGAATGATGCAAACAAGTAGTCCACGGGAGATAAGGAAACGTGCCCAGTGCGGTTTGGTCTTAGTCATGGAATGATATTAAAAAAAGACAATCCACGAAAGGCCTTCAAATGCGCTCAGTGAATATTAAAGTCAATTAAGCCCAACGCAACCAGCGCGTTTCTATGGTGGTGAAGGAATGTTTCAAGAAATTTATCCATGATGGACGCAAAAACGCGCTTGAGCGCAATTTCATCATAGTCATGGAATTTTGCAAAAAGAGAAAAGTCCGCTTATTGTCCCTAACAACACCCTAAACACGCCAAGGGCACTATTTCGACCAAGTGAGGGAATGTTGAAAGAGAAGGATCCCCGATGAAACTTAACTCACACTCCAAGCGCATTTTTGACATGGTTGAGGAATGGGTATGAAGTTTAATTCCATGACACAAGCCTAATCGCACCTAAAGCGCAAATCAAGTACGAGCATGGAAAGTTTTAAAATAAAAGAAAAAATCCTTCACTATAGTAAATATGCACTCATGTGAAACATTAAAACTTTGAAGTGGTCCAGAAAAATTGAAAATTTGCCAAGGAGGAAATTGAGACTTTAATGGTGAGTAGAATTTATTAAAATGGGTCAAATGTTACAAATTTCACGACGATGAATAATTCGGCCCTATGACAAAATTTCAACGACAAAATCAAAATTCAAGTCAAGGTTGAGAGATGAGTTCAAAGTGAGAAATAAATCGGTTTTGGAAATCAAATTGAAAATTAATTAAATATTGAATCTAATATTTAACATTTAATTAATAAATCAAAAAAGCGACAAAGTGAGAAATAAGTCAATTTTGGGATATAAAGCATAAATTAATTAAATATTGAATTTTATATTTAATATTTAATTAATCAAAAAAAGAAGCAAAATTGATCAAAAAATTGGAAAGTGGAGAATAAAATGTTTTTTTGGTGAATTATCTTGGAAATTATTAAATATTGTGTTTTCTCCAATATTTAATTGTGAAAAAACTAAAATCCAATGCACATGGATGAAACTTCTTGATGAAGTTAGAATGCCCTAAATGGTATCTTTTCAAAAAGCGATAGAAAAATCGAGACAAGTGTCATTTTTTGTAAGAGGAATCTTGTCCAAATTGGAAACTTGGAAGAAAAACAAAGCAGCTGCCTAAATTTAGTCCTTGGCCAATATAGCAGCTTTCGATTTAAAATTCTATATAAGAGGTGACTCTCTATTTCATTCTCACATTCGAGGATTGAGAAACAAGCTGAGAAGAGGATTTGAGAATTCTGATGAATTTGCAAGAAGTTGTTTGAAGAAGCTGCGTGATATTTTCATAGTGAAAAATCTTAACAAAGACAAATTATTCTCTAGAATGAAGCGAAGATGTGGAAGGTCCAAAAAAGCTGTGAAATTCAGAGAAAGAAAACTCTGCAGTAAGTTTGAAAATTCAAGAGAAAGACAAGTTTCTGGAGAGAGAAATCTCTTTCTAGAGAGAGAGTCTGAAGTTTTCAATAAATTTCTAAAATTGTCCTCCAAGGACAAGCTTATTTGCAAGGGAGAAATTTGGTTTGCCTTTTTCATTTCTTGCATGCTCTTATGTATGTTTAAATTCTGTTTTTGCAGAAAGGTAAAATGGTGGAACCAAGAGGAACCAATTTGACTAGAAAACAACTAATCAAGAATGAGCAAAGGGGATTATATCTTGAATCTAAAATTTTATCAAAATGGGCAGATGTTGGTAATACGAACCTCGGAGGTCTAGACATGAACGAGTTTAGCAGGAGGATGTTCCGATACAAAGATCATGATCCTACACATTTGGCTACTTAGATTGTAAAGAGTGGGATCGTGGCTGCCATAGGTTTTCTTCTGGCTATCCAGCATGCAGAACTGATTGTTGAATGCTCAAGGCATTTTCATCCAGATGACAGAACAATCAGGGATCCTGATGGAAAAGTTATAGCAGATCTCTCTCCACTGGCAATTTCAGAAGCATTTGGAATCCTAACATACAAGACAATGGTACAGAAATCAAAGGAGTAGGCACTTAGCATTTTCACCGCAGGGATTGAACATTGTGAAGGCGTGATAAACAATAGGTGGTTGCGGAGGAATAGAGCCCACCATTCCAAATTGCCTAAGGAGCTAATCTAGCTTGATCTCCAATGTGAATACAGTGATTTAGTCATGATGTTGAGCAGAATATTCGGGATTCCACAATCCTATCAGTTTGAGTCATGGATATGGTATTTCATCGAACAGGTAGTCAAAGGATTCAACAACATGGATTGGGTCGAGATGATTAGCGACAACCTGAATGAACAACTAGTGAATCTGGAGCAGTCAAGAAAGTTTTATATGAGCTCCTACATTATTTACATATTGGCTAGGATGACAAAATATGACGGATTGAGATGCAAAGGAACAGTTGGAAGTGGTATCCACTGCTTGAAGGTCAACGATGATTTTGCAATGCGCATTGTCAAGACTCTACAAAAGAGATTGCACGTGAGACTGTTGGTTGGGGCAATGAAATTGGTGGAGTATGGAGCATGGTTCATCCAGTTCCCAAGATATCCATGTAAACTCCCAAGATATCCCACTGATAAAATGGTCCTGTTGGAGGTCACTCAACAATTGACAGTTTATGATAAAATTCAGAAGAGAAAGGAAGTTGGGACTTGAATTCCCAATCTCCATAGGAAAGGACAAGGTTGAAATGTGCCCTTGTTTGCAAGCGGCCGAAAGATCTGCAAAGGAGCTGCATTTCTACTGTCTACCACTTTTTCCACGAAGGCCAAATTATGATCCTTACAACAAAATTAGAGTGGTGGCAGGTGTGAAATACCAACACCAGATGCACCTCGAGGATTTTTGGGCCAATGCTGCAGATGATAATGAGATCTGAAAGAGGACGTATTCCAAGTTGCCGCTCAATATGATCAGAGCATGCAAGATCTTCTGGGTGCCTGATCAACTTGAAGAAGATACGAATATGATCCAAAAGGGATACAACCCGGAAAAGGAAAGGACCATCCATCCATATGATTGGTCTAGGAAGGAAGTATCGGATATGGATTCATTATCTGCACCGATTCTGGAGTTTACGAAATGGTGGGTTGAGTGACAGATTAGCAGGTTGAAGGTACCGAAGGATAGCTTGACATATAAATTGATGGGTCATCAGCCGTTGTAGGATGAGAGGCCAAAGCAGCCCTCAGGAGGGAGAAGTGAAGAAGGAGAAATCCTATCAGGGAGTTCTAAGCGAAAGAAAGGAAAGAAAGAGTGTTGCTCGGGAAGTGCAACCAGATAGTAGACTTGACCTTCACATTGAAGAAACCCAGCAGAAAAGGCAGAGGTCAGAAACTACTCCATCTTCTCCTAGTCGGACTCCAAGTTTGCAGAAGATAGATCCTTTCACCAGAGGGGAAGTAGAGACAAGCATAAAGAGAGTAGAACAAGAAGATCAAATGGCCAAGGCGGTGCAAGACAGAGAAAGCATTAATGCCTATCAGGTTTTCGCCAAGGGAAGAAACAGAGAGAAAGATGTTGCCACTGAAGAAAGTCTTGGCGCTATTTTAGAATGAGAAATGATGGAAACAGAGGAACCTACGGTAGAAGCAGAAATTCCTGCAATAGAGGTAGAAATTCCTACTATAGAGGTGGCAGTTCCTGAGGCAACAACAGAGAGTCCTATAGCCTATGAAGATATTGATGTAAGGGCAGTACAGAGGCAAGAGCAGTTGTCAGTCCAGAATAATCAGGATATTGTCATTCCAGATTGGCTAAGGCAAAGGCTGGAAAGAAGCCAAGAGAAAGAGATTGACCCGACATTCGAGTTGCAGGAAATTCTAGACCGAGTCAACAAACAAAAGGTGAAAGGCAAAGCTAAGAAGTTTGCAAAAGTTGTCAGAGGAGAGTCCAAATCCAGAACTTTAAAATTTGCAGTGCCTGCAATCGATAAAACAAAGGATCAGATTACTACAGATGAGTACAATGTGATAGAGTATGATCTAGGCCATGCCTCCCGAGAACAGGTTATTGAAGAGTTTGAAGATTCTGCACAGGCAGTGAAAGACAAGATGAGGAAACTAGAAGGGAAGTATCAGAAGCTGAAAGGCGAGAACAAGGCCTTGTGCGAATATCTGAATAGCATATCTCTTCCAATGAGAGAAGAGGGCCAAGCCTTTGTCCCTCCTACAATTCTTTTGGATGAGTTAGTGGAGGGTATCGAAAGGATCGGACAAATTTCTCAGGGTGCAGAAGCTTAGGTGGAAGGCATTCAGAATGAGGCAAACAGGCATGCTGAAGACTTGGTGCAAATTCATGACTGGACACTGGCCGTCCTTTCTAGGATACATTTCATGGATGAGTCGTGGGAAGATGAACGTATTTATCGAGATGAGGCAATCTCACACTTGTAGGATTTGATGGAGACTCCTAGACAAATTTTGGTTGATGGTGGAGTAGTTAGGGAAGAAGAGGTGTATGACTTTGCTAGGTGGTATAGCGTAGTGATCATGGCAAAGGAAATGTTTGAGCATTTCAATGGGGAGTCCACTCGATTGAAGAAGGTAGTCAAGAATATCCAACATGGGATCTCCAACACACTCGCATCATTATTATTGTTGAGATTGGCTGAGAATGAAATAACAGTAGACAACCTAAAAGGTAAACTAGAAGAGTTCTCTCAATTGAATTACTTCACAAAGGACGACTTTGAGAACTTCTCCATTTTCTCAAATGTCATGCACACAACCCAGGACTTGTTGCTTGATTGGGAGAGCAGTTTGAGCAAATCTGAGCGAGAGATGACAGTTCTGGAATTCCAGCAAGAATCGGCACCAAGTGTCAGTGTGGACGAGTTGGAGACTATGTTGACCAAATTCCAAGCATTCAAAGGGCGAGGTCAAACATAGGCTTTTTTGGGTCGAGGAGCGTTTATTGCATAGCGAGCATTCATGTCACCCCACTTTCCCATTGAATAGGCATGCATAGTGGGCATTTATTACTCCACTAAGGAAGTGGCTCTCTCCTAATTGGTCCATGTGGACCCCCTATTAATTGTAGATTCTTTCTTCTTGCCCTAACCCTTATTAGGGTTGATGTGGCACAATCTGAGCCTTTGATTTCAATTCAATCCAGGTCATTCATTGTAACCGGGGACCTATATAGAGGCCTCATCTCTCATTTGTAGAGGAGCAAATTTTGAGATTGTTGCTAAGAGCTACCAAGATAATAGAGTTTTCATTGTTGGTTTCAAGGTGATTGCTTGAAGTGTTTTGGTGCTTGCATGGTTTTATTGCTCCTCATTTAGATTAGATTTATTAGATAAAGTGTTTTGATTTCAATGGAGAATGTGATGGTGTTTGATGAATTTCATGGCTCATTTTTTTGATAGTTTGTTGATTGTAAGTTGTTGTGCAAAGTTAGCTTGAGCCCACACTTTTATGGATGCTTAGCTTCTATAATTCAACATGCATTGTTCGTTTTCATAGTGTTCCTTGTGGTGTGAAAATCATTTGCATAGCCCACTGAAGATTGCACCAGTTCTTGCGTAGTTGTAAATCTTGGCGAAGCAGAGCTTGGTTATTTTGGAATTTGTCCGTTAAAGCAATATCTATTGATGTCATTACCCCTCTTAAAGACTGTTGCAAAGTGAAAAGGTTGTTGTCCAGTTACCACAGCATAAAAAAGAACCAAAAAAAACACAACCCATGCTTTAGGTTCTGCAAAACCAAGGGGGACACCCTTTAACGCCTTCAATATTCTGTTTGGCATCAATCAACAGAGATCTCACCAAGGCTCAACACGACCGGGAGATACTAGGTAACCGGCTAATCACCCATTGAACATCGACCATGAAATGGAGCATGAGATAGGAACTCACAACAAACTTATACAAATATAGACTTAATGGATTTTATGTTTGTTTATATAGAAACACAGCCAATATGCAACTAGATATGCACTAATAAAGAACTTATCAGTTTTAGATCAGTGCTTTATCCATTGGGCTACTCTCTAACTCAAATACAATATACTGAAATCAATATTCATCAAAGATTCTAGGCAATAAACACAAATATCCCAAACCCGTACTACTCATAGAATCCTAGCATATATCAGATGAATCTATGTATTAATGAGAGCATCATTTAATTTGATCCTTGATCAAAACTCTCAAATAAGTACATAAACATGGAGAAATTCTATGCTAATAAATTAGAAAAATCATAACTCACAAGACAATATGACACAAGAGAGATTGGAATCCGGTTCTTTGTATTAAGTTTAGAGAATCTAATGGCTGGCGTGTTGCCTCAGATCAAAAGTGATGTGGATTTAACCATTGGGGCATTGCGCGGTGCCGCCACGTGTCTCTACAGGATCATAGCCGCGGGTTATATAGTTGAATAAAGGCAGTAAATATTATGAAGATCGGACGGCTGGCGTTAAGCCTTGAACATAAAATGACAGATGTTTAACCTTCAAGGGAATGCGCCGTGGTGACGCGTGTCCAAAGTGATGGGACCCTCTGGCAACGTAAAGTAAGGTAAAGTGCAAGTAAGTATGTAAAGATCTAACGGTGGGCGTAAAGCCTCAGATCAAAAGTGTTCGAAACATAACCTTTGAGGGAACACCCTGTTGTGACACGTGTCCAGGGAGATGAACGTTATAAAAGACTTGTTGTGGACTGTCCGATGTAAAGGAAAGCTGTCAGGATCGACGGTTATGTTTCAAAATGCTAAAGTAACAGTTGTGAACCGTTAGCCACGAGATTTCGAACTCAGATGAAGTAATGGCGAACGTGTGTTTCTCTGAAGCAAAAATTTAATGCTCAAAGATGATGGGATTGTTATGTGATTGATCATTCAAGTCTTATTTTGCATAATTATCAAAGTTGTGGAGCGAAGCAAAGTTGCAGCGATCGCATTCAAATTTTCAAGCTATCTGCGAAACGGGTAATTTTTTGATACTAGTGTTTCTGAGTTCTGAGAAATTTGAAGGAATACTAGGGTTTGCAGTAAGAAGGTTTTATTCTCGAAATTGTTAATTGTTAGACTTTAAAACAATAAATTCAAGATGCCTCCCAGAAGAGAGTTTAAAGGGAAAATAGACTACAAGGAGAGAAATGTGTGTGATGACCTGTTACAGCAGTTGACTAGGTCAACTAATGATTCAACCAAAATCAAGGAGGTAGTTCCCAAACACCCACGTTTGAAAATTGGTGAGGGTTTGAATGATTTGGGTAAATGAATTAGAGATGCCAAGATAGGTATGACTGGTCTAGCTCTCTTCAAGGTAGTTTTCAGCCAGAGAAATGCCTGTGCCCCAAACAGTAATGTATGGCAATTTGATGTAGCTTAATTAGTGGTGCCTGGAGTTTTTATGGACATAGACATGCTTATGCAGATAGCTAATAAGTATGACCGCATAGCTAAAGTGGTCAGGGATAAGAATGGACACATCATGATTAGTGTGACTGTAGAAGAAATCAGAGAAGTTTTTAGGTTGAATGATCAAGATACCCCTATGGATAAGATTGACTTCAATCAGTTTAAAGAGATATATCAAGCTCAAAGGAGCTATTTTAGAGAAGAGGCACTGAAGGAATTTTTTAACAAAGTTGGGGACTTGATTATGGTAGGGCTAAACACCCAAGAACCTTTTAAACTTGATTATTTTACTCCAAAAGCAAGAGGAGTATACAGGGCTCTTTGTAAAATCTTTGGGGATGATGAAGAAAATGAGATGCCCATCCATTATATGTTCATGATGGTACAGATCTTGCATCCTCATTTAGCAATAATTTTTGATTTTGCTCCATACATTGCAGACCAAATTCATGAGGGTTTGATAGGTATTGAGAACAAAAAAGTTGCCAAACCTTTTGCATGGTACTCCATGTTGATGCACATGTTTTTATTTAAGGGGGCAGATTACTTTGAGGAAGAGATGAACCTGATGAGAGTCAAGGATGATGAAGATATGTCGGTGCAATTGTGGAATGCAGATATGTCTCGGGATAAGAAAGAAGCAAGTTATATCACTTTTGATAGCTGTTTTGCTGCCAGACTTAGGGCATTACTGTTGTCTGATGATCCTAGAATTCATGTGTCACTATTACAACTTTTGAGGCCAAAGGAATATAATCAAGAGCTTAATATAGTACATAATTGGGGTGACATTATTCTTTACCCAGTATCAACAGTGTTCAGGGTTTATGGCTTCAGAGGAGTGCCAAATATATTACCTTACAGAGTTCCCGTTAAGATGGGATTAGCAGAAATTATAAGGCAGATTGGAGGCCTACAAGAAGAAGCACTAACAGGAAGAGGGAAAGGAACCATTTTCCCCACAATCACAGCTGCCCATCAATTCATCATCACAAAGGGAGGATGGAAACACTTGCAGACATATTTGGACCCTTATAATTTGAATACTGCAATATCAAGATGTGATGATCCAGAAGCATTTATCAAGGATATGTTCAGGGAGAAGACAAAATGCTTAGTATTGAACCATCAGTTAACTTTCCTGAAGATGTGATTAGAAATGAATTTAATCTGATAGCACAAGAGATCGGAAAGGAAAAATGGCTAGCATACAAGAAAAGCCTTGATTTTGTGCAACATTTTGATAAGTTGTATGACCCTTTGAAAGATTTTCAGCCATGGGCTAAGAAGATTGAGTCCTTAATGGCGATGTTTGAAGACATCATGCAGGCATTAAACCAGAAAAGGGATATCATTTTACAAACAAAGCCAGAGAGGGCCAAAGCAATTTTGAGTAGGATAATTCCTACTAAAAGGGTCCCACCAGGGAAGTATGTGTATACCAAAGGAGAGGATATAGCACAGTCATGCCAAGAGCTGAAAAGATCCTTGATCCTAGGCCATCAGACTCAAGTACTCAATTAATGCCATCCCCCAAAAGGCAAAGGGTAGGAGAGCCACAACAACAGCATGAAAACATCTACTCTCCTTCCCAATCTCCTATGCATATAGATGAGCAGGTTGTAGCAATGCAATTGTTACAAATGGGAAATGTTGGGCAGATATATGTCATAGCCCAAGAGCTACAAGAGGAGATAACTGAAGCTCCAAAACATGTTGAACTGGATCTAATAGTTGCAGAATATGGTGGGAAAGAATTAGACCCATTAACACAACAGGCTAGTGATAAGTTTCTCTCTAATGATAATTTTGTTAAAGCTAGAGCATTTCTGCAATTCTTATGGAGAATTCATATCAATGAATTCAAAGATAAATGCCAACAAAAGAAAGAGGAACAACCTGCAAGGAGCAAAGAAGAAATTGAAAATGAGATAAAACGGGAAATGATATCCAAGTTTGAGAAGATAACACCTGAAGAATGAAGAGAATTGATCAAAAAAGAAGGGGTGCTAATACTTCCAGAGTGGGACATAGCAGATGCTATTATTTTTGATGCTGTGAGAAAAGAAACCAAGATTGTCCATGCTACTGAGGCAAAAGCACAACAAGCATCAAAGGGAGTGAAATTCAGTGAAGATCATGCAACCCTGGTTATGTGGCAAATAAGAAAGAAGAGCCATAAGACAACTGATGGAGATACTCAGGCCGAACATGCAGGTAGCCTCTTGGTAAGAAGAGTTGCAGACACTTCAAGGGTAGAAGCAACTGGCCTCACTTTGGAATCAGCAAAATTCAGCATGAAAGTGGCTGAAAAGCAGAAAGAAGAGATCAAAAGCCTGAGAGCAAAATTTGAGACAGTTATGAAGGCTTATAATGATGAGGTGATAAAATCTATTGAAAAGGATAAGAAGATTGCTATCCTAGAAGGTAAACAAACAGCTAAATTCGCTCCTCAAGGAATGATTACATAGGATCCACACCAGCCCTCTTCATCCAGCCCAATTATAACTTAACCCCCTTCTCCCATGCCATCAAGTCCTACTACACAGGCAGACCTGGAATTAGAAAGGGAAAGACTAATTGCTGAGAGGACTAAGTTGGAACAGTCAAGGAAAAAATGGGATGAAGATTGTGCAACTTTTAAAGAAGCAAAGGCATGGATACAACAAAGGTATGCTGATAAAATACATGCCACTTTCGTGCAATGTACTCAGGATTTAAGTCCTGTTGCCATTTATTTGCAAGGAAAGAAGATTGTCAGCATAATGGATGAATTTAATGCAGATAAGGCTAAGTGGGATCCAATAATGGATAGATGGAAGGGAAAGAGGGCAGAATTGAAATTCTTCTATTCTACATCCAAAGAAGAAAATAATGTTGACATTATACTAACTAGCACTTATAAATACTTTAAATTACTAATGGACTTGGATATCAAGAGGAGCATCATTTTGAGGAAGGTAGAAACTTTGAGGAAAGAATATTCAAAGGATCGTTATGAGATGTTTCCTAATCTGTTCAAGAAAAATGGTGAAATAAAAAATGAAGCATTGTGGATGAGACAGATGAATGAGGCGTTGGCAACAAGGACCAATAGTGTTATTACTTTGGAAAGCACACTTATGTTTGTCCAAACTGTTGAAATCATTAGTAAAGCCAAGTCATTCTTTGAATTCTGGAAAGAGGAAGTTGAGAAAGCCGGTGTCAGTTGGAATGAAATCAACAGCAAGAAGAATGAAGTCATCAACTTTGCTTGGCCAAGTGATGAGGTGTACACGTCATGGATGGACAAATATAATGTAGTTGATCAAGGAGAAGGTGTTAATGTGTAGAAGACAACAAGTGGCAATGCTTCCTAATTTTTGAATAAGACAGACAAAGGTAAAAGACCCTGCATCAATAAGATCAAGGACAACAATTCCAGATGGCAGCTGCCGAACAACTTTACAGCAGTCACAAATACCCAGGCGGTCAAAAGACAAAATACTTTGAATATCTTGTAACAAAAGTGGTTAGCACTTCACTTGCTATTTTGTCTTTTTCTTGAGTCATTTGTTTTGTCCTCATTCCAATTGATTCGTAGCTTGTTGCAATCCTATTCTATAAAAGGATTCCCAAGATCATTGGAAGGGGCTGGAAAATTTGTATTGTAAGCTTTTTGCAAGGTTTCAGTCAGGGAAATATAGCATAAGTTTGCACTAGATAGGTGTGATAATTAGAAATAAAGTTGAAATATTTCTTGTAGATTATTGAAGGGGTTATCTCTAAGTACATCTTGTATACTGGAATATGATTCTCTAAACTTAATACAAAGAACCGGACTCCAATCTCTCCTGTGTCATATTGTCCTGTGAGTTATGATTTTTCTGATTTATTAGGATAGAATTTCTCTGTGTTTATGTACTTATTTGAGAGTTTTGATCAAGGATCAGATTAAATGATGCTCTCATTAATACATAGATTCATCTGACATATGCTAGGATTCTATGAGTAGTACGGGTTTGGGATATTTGTGTTTATGGCCTAGAATCTTTGATGAATATTGATTTCAGTATATTGTATTTGCATTAGAGAGCAGCCCAATGGATAAAGCACTGATCTAAAACTGATAAGTTCTTTATTATTGCATATCTAGTTGCATATTGGTTGTGTTTCTATATAGACAAACATAAAATCCATTAAGTCTATATTTGTATAAGTTTGTTGTGAGTTCCTATCTCATGCTCCATTTCATGGTTGATGTTCAATGGGTAATTAGCCAGTTATCTAGTATCTCCTAGTTATGTTGAGTTGTTATGAGATTACTGCTTTGATGAATACCATATAGAAATATTTGAAGGTATTACAGGGTATCCCCCCTTGGTATAGCAGAGCCTAAAGAGTAGAAGGATTGTAAGAGTGCTTGTTAGTTGGTCCTTTTCTTGCATGGAGTAATATTTGGAGTTGGCTTCTCTATAAAACTTGTCAGAAGAAGAAGAGGTTGTGTTTTTGTTGCAGCATAAAAAATAACCAACAAAATGCTGACTTTGTAGAACCAAATTTGTCTGTTAAAGCAATATCTATTGATGTCATTACCCTTGGGAATAGAATAGAATTCCTGAACCCTATTCCCGTTTGCTTTCCACATATTTGTGAAAACCCAAAAAAAACAATAGTCTATTGTCATATCTTTCGGTAGCTCCCTCGTCCAGTATCATCTGAAATCAACTTGAGTAGCGCAAAGGTAAAGCCCCTTGTGATAAACAGCATATCACATTTACCATTGAGCTTATCCACGGTCAAAAATTGTCATAAAAGGAACCTTGGAATCTATTGTGTGATCTTTCGTAATCTTAGCATACAAACGATTTTGATCAAGAGAGGATAAGATATCTCAATGTTTTGTTCTTCTGTTGGTGGGTCATAAAACGCACATCAACAAAACCTTAATAGATCAGCCTACCTTTATGTCATATCCTTGAATGGTGTATAAATAGAAGTTAAGTTTCTCACCACATCATCTAATTCATTCATACTCTACCATTCCATTTTATAGTGGTATTCTTCTTTTTAGTCTTTATTGACACATCTACATATTGATGTTTTTCCTCATGGAGTTTATTATTTGTTCAATTATGGACCTAAGTCATTAACCTCATACAATGTATCAGCCTGGCAGGGTCTTTGAAATGCAAAATACAAAAATGTATGATAGAATGATAATAGCTAAAGAAAGTAAATGAATAATCCAGACCTTAAACCAAACACTAAAACATTTCAAGCTAACTCAGAGCTGAAATTTGAATCTGCTACAACAGGCTCAACACACCCACTCATCGACAGAAAACATGTTGACCCTCAAATATAGCTTTCACGCATAATCAAATCAATTTGTTTAATTTTATTTTTGTAGCAGAAACTCAACACAATTCTGGTAACATTTACCTGTTGTGAGAGCAGCAAGAATCTTCTTGTGTAAAGGAACATCCCCAACATGATCCTTTCCGACATATAAACTTTTAACCTGTGCATAAATTGTTTGCATCGAAACAGTTCGTCAATTAGTATGATTGGAATAATGAAACTGGCAGAAGACAAGAATTTTAAAAATCAACTTATATTTGCATTCAATCAAATGTTAATTTACCAAGATCCGCACTAAAGGAATTAAAATTTGGAATGGAAAAACATAACTTCTGCAGATTCAATAGATGTTAGAACCAAGTATAGTTTGTCAGAGAATATTTGAGTAAAAATATTACATTCCTCCAAATTTGAGCCTCGCGAGGCATAACGGAAACAAAGTTGTGTTCAGTCAAGTTCTAATTTGATCTCACTGAACCAACCTAAACTATGTGGTTGTAGATGCCGCCACCCTTGGTTGGGATTAAAATGTTCTTAAAATCCACAAATATGCCAATATACTACTCATAAGAATATCTACACAGAGACTTTAAAGTAATTACCTGTGTTACCAGGTCCTATTTTGCCACAATTTTGTTTAATCCACTCACTCAATTTGATATTGCAAAAGATTGGCGCACAAATTCAGTGGATTAAACAAATCTACACAGAGAGTGAGGAGATCCAACTGTTTTTTATTAGTCATCATATGTCGCAAGGCATCTTCAAGACCTTCTCCAACTTGCAGTTGTTGAATGTAATTTAAATTTTATCTTTGAATATTTTTTTCATTTTGAATTTTTATTTTTTACTGCTGATATGTGACATGTATTTTTTAATACCATGTTAGGTTGCCAAAACTTGATTTGCATCCCACACAATCATCTTAAGACTTGCGAAGGTGCAAGAGGCCTTGAGTTCTATGGCCATCAACAGCCTTTGAGTGTATGAAGGCAATCAAGCAAAAGAGCCCAAAACGTAAAAGCATTGATTCTAGATGGTGACTGGTGGGCTCTTGTGGAATATGTTTTGAATTTCACTAATCCCATTATCAGCATGATTAGATATGCTGATATTGATCACCCATGTTTGAGTGAAATTTAAGATGGCATGGAGTCCATGTTGGAGAAAATAAAAACAAAAATAGAAACCAAGGAAAATAACCCAACGGAAACATTTTTCAAATTTGTGCTAAAGATTATAATTAACTGTTGGAACAGGATGACCACCCCCTTACATCTCTTAGCATTTGCTTTGTCACCAAAGTATTATAGCAAAAAGGTACTTTCATTGCCGACAAGGATGCCACCATATAGGGATGAGGAGGTTGTTGCTGGCTACAAGGCTACATTTAGAAAGATATTTTCAGATGAAGTTATCTTAAGTATTGCCTAAGCAAATTTGACCACTTATATCTTTACAGAATCATGATGTTTCTGCTCTTATAGATAAAATAGGAAAGATGCTTATGATTGGTGGTACCTACATGGTCAAGGCTCCATTTACTTGCAGCCTCTTGCAATTAAAATTCTCTTCCAAATACGTACCTTTCTTATTTTTTTTGTTTTTTCTTGTTTTTCATTCGATGCTATTATGCTATATATTATATTCTATAATAATATTAATTTATAATCTTTATGTTTTGAATTTATAAAATTAAAAAATAAATTTTGTATGCAAACTCAACAGGTAGCAAGTTCTTCTTTAGCTGAGCAGAATCGTAGTACATACTCCTTCATTCACTTGGTCAAGTGCATCTGTTTGGGTTGAAAAAAGCAAAGGATTTGGTTTATGTACACTCTAACCTAAATACAATGAGGTTGTGGCAAAAAATCATGATCTAACCTGTGTCTTGATTTAAATGCTACAATTGCACAGCTCACCGAAGTCTCTATAGATGAGGCAACTTCTTAACATGACAGAGCTAGTAGGAGTAGCACTCCAATTGATTGTGGTTCAAATGAAATTGAACCAAATGTTGATCTTAATGCTTTTGGTGAAAAAGAATATGAAGACTATTAAACGTTGAATGTAATTTTGACTTTTCATTTTCTAATGACATTTTGAGATTTGACTTTTCATTTTGTAATGTCATTTTGAGACTCGGATATTTTCAGTTTTGCAACTTATGAATATGAGGTATTTAAATATTCTAATTAGTGGAAATTATGAGTTTGTGAGCATCACTATTCTTATGATTTATAATTTTGAAACATATATTATTATTATATATATTGTCATACCTGTACCCAAGGAAGAAAATTGTCATACTGTCATACAAAGTTACAATACCCATACCTACACCCGTACCCAAACTGGTAACTTAGGTAATTACTAATTCTTGCTTCCTTCTACTTCTTCCCTTGAACAACTTGTTCAATCTATTTTATCAAAAACTTATCATTGGTTCTTACCTTGCCCTTTTCCCACCTATCCAACATAACATCCAAATTCCTACTCCATCTTCCTCAGTTGCAGTAATTATCTGTGAGGGTTCCTTCGTACCCTCCACAATTTATGCCACATCCATTCATATGTTCTGTTCAGCTTCTCAACTTCATCTTCCTCTGTTGCAGTAATTATCTGTGAGGGTTCCTTCATACCCTTCACAATTTATGCCACATCCATTCACATGTTCTGTTCAGCTTCTCAATTGTGTTTCTCATGTCGATATGTCCCCATAAATCTTCAGTCTGCTAATGCACAACTTAATCAAAAATTTTACAAGTAACAGCTAATTTCTGCATGAATTTACCATGTTTGACACCAAATGACCTCAAATGCTAACTAATACTCATAAAGTGATCTGAGAACATTCAAACTGGACTGCTAGTTCACATCACCATCTCAGTCCTGCATATGCTGTGGTACAAAAATGAAGCCCTGAAAGACCAGACATCTTTGGTAACCAAGGGGCATCATCAAGACCTAAAGACTTTATGACACAACATCCTACAAATCAAAAATGTGGTTACAAACCCCAACTGATTGGAATGTGGACTGATTTTGGAACTGAAAAAACTTGTAATTGATCTGAGATTCTAAGTTGGCGATTTCCTCGATTCCTATCAATATGGAGATCGTTAAGAATCCAAAGCTGTAATTACATACATAAATGCAGTTCACCTACGAAGTAGGCTCAAAAGGACATACAGTACTCCATTTCTTTGCAGCATTGTACAAACATTTTTTAATATTTTCATGATGAATATTAAGGCTATTACTTTCTAATTCCAGTTTCATTGAACGTCTAAGGGTCCTTGAGCATTTTTGCATACATTTCCATTGCATGTTCAACATAAACTGTAAATTAATTGGTTAGATCCATTTACTAGTTCATTTATAATTGTCCCTTGTGCCACTCTTCCCTGCCCTCAAACGCATAGCCTACCAATCAGTCTTCATATAAGCCTCAACAACCCTAGCTGGAAAATCTACTCATTCTGAGTATCTCGAAAGAAGGCATCGAATCCGATTTTGTCTCTAACTACCCAAACAAACAACAATGGAAATCTACAGCGCCTAAGGGCTCGTTCAAGAAGCTTGTTGATGTGAGTTTTGTACCACTACATAACATATAGGATTAAACACTTGATACAGGATATCAAACACTCAACCCTCTCTTGAAAAGTATATACTCACGAGGAACGTGAGGAAATACTCCAAGGTTCCTTACACCTGTGGATCCTAACTCAGTTATAATGATGTGATTTGTTGGTAATCACGTCGGCGGGCTTAACATTGTTCCTTCAAGGATATTGGATTCTGGCTATGATGGTGATGGGACTTAGCTTTTCAATGTATATTCACTTGATTCCTCCTCCTTAATTTATATCACTTCCAACTTCACTCATCAGATTCTCACTAC
>MU226068.1:12086832-12109153 GCA_018584345.1 Thuja plicata | reverse complement strand
CCAGAAGTGCAGGGAACTCGGATCATACCATTCAGTTCCGTCAAGTTGGACATAGCTGGTTGGATATTCTGATATCAAGTTGGCAAGGCTTGCAGGATTCCAATCCGTCGGTTTTGAGAACCAACAATATACATGGATGGATTGAAATAATTCATTCAGGAGTATGTCAGGGCTTCAAAGAAAACTGCTTACTACATCATGTTATTGAGCAAGCAAACTGCACCATGGCATACTCCCTCAAACCACTACTAGCCCATGACATGTGGTTGTTATATGCATGGATGGATTGAAAGAAATTATTCAGGAGTATGTCAGGGCTTCAAAGCAAACTACTTACTACACCATGTTATTGAGCAAGCAAAAGTATATTTGCAGGCGGCTATGAGTCACCTTACATGGATTCCTCTCTCTAAAATTAATACAGATAAAAGGGAAGGCTAAAGGGTGACTAGAAATATAATTGAACTCTTTAAAAGTTGCAAAATAAATAAGGAAAATATAGTAGACACTGATATCACCACAATATTTATGGATGAGAGGACTTTATTTAGCTGCAAAAAGGTTCAGTCCAAGAGACATATATGCAAGGTCCCTTAGAAGGATCCACATGATTGAGTTCATGCACAAAATTGATTAGACGGCCATAAACTCTCTTTAAAAATCACCAAAGATAAGAGAAAATTTACCCCTATGGAAGAGAGAAAATAATTTTGAATTTTCTCCCTTGTTACCACATCTGGAATCAATTAGTATCAGAATTAAAGCATAAAAAGCAACGTGAAGGGAATAGGAATAGTGAACATCATTTCTTTTGGAAATACTCAATGTTCAATAGCGTCATATGTACATCTCTTGAAAGTTGGTGTATTCTTAGGTTTAAGCATTCAAATGTATCAAAATTTGGCTTAACAGGTACAAGTTGAACTTTTTATTGTCATGTTATGTTCATGATGTAGCTTCGGGAGATATCTTTCTCCCATATTTTTCATAGCCGTCTCTGTCTGAGATAGTCTTGGATAATTGCAGGTTGCTTTGAAGACGTTTGTTATACTCAGCTGTTCATCTTGCTTTTATTGCCAGCGATATTACTTCATAAGTTCCGACAGTCTAAGGCATTGAATAGACAGTTTGTTTCATATACCATACGATGGAGGCATTGAATGGTCAGATCATTCAAGGTATTGAAGAGTCATCTTCTTCGGCAACGGCAGTTAGGTCATTCAAAACAGATGTCGATCCTTTTGTGTGGTAGTAGCATTCATTCTTGTATGGTATTCGTTGTTGATCTGAGTTTACGTTGGAAGGTTGTAGCGTTCGTCTTTTGTGTGGTAATCTGATTAATTCATGTTCGTATTTTTTGCAGTTTGTCTAAGCTGTCGGTTCTGTGGTTATCGTTTTCATGTTCCTTGTAATTATCGTAACACCCATTGTTATTAACATAGTCTTATGTGTGAAAAACAAATAGATTGCAGGTTCAATATTATCGTTTAGAGCATGCTATGTATTGATTGTTAAGTGTTTGCAGACTCAGGGGAGAATTCATTATTGTTTCAGTTTGTGAGCATCGTAAAATTCAGACTCTTATTATTATTCAATAAAGTAATATTTTTGGTGTGGCTGGGTTTTTCCCTCAAGTTGGAGGGTTTTCCCAAGGTATCTACTGTGTCTTGTGTTTTGTGTTATCTATTATTTGTATTGTGCTATTTCTGCTATAAAATCAACATGGTATCCGAGCAGGTTTAAGCAGGTCGGGATAAGATTCATTCAAAGTCAGTAAAGCCTTCTTATTTTCTTCTCATCTGAATAATTATTTCTAAGCATCCAAGAAGGTGAATGGTCTCAAGGTTGAAGATAGGCTTGATGGTGCATCAAACTTTACATCTTGGAAATTCAGAGTTCTTATTACATTGGAAGAAAATGATCTTCCAGAATATGTGGAGACTGAGGTGCCCAAACCATCTGATGAGGCTCAAAAAACTCAATGGAAGAAGAATGACATTAAGGCTAGGAAGTTTTTGATAGACTATGTAAAGGATCATCTTGTGCCAATCATATCCAAGATGAAGTCAGCCAGAATCATGTTCAAGTCTCTTCAAGATCTGTATGAGATCAACAATACCAGCAGAGCTCTTGCCTTAAGACAAAAGCTCCATCATATTAAAATGGCTAAAGGAGAGTCATTCATTTCCTACTTCATGAAGATTGTTGAGTTTCAGCTATATGCCATTGGAGATATAGTTGAAGATAGACACTTAGTTATGTTGGCAATGAATGGTCTTCCTCAATCTTGGGAGTCCTTTATCCAAGGCATTTGTGGACGATCTAAAATTCCCAAGTTTGATTGTCTTAGAGCTGATTGCATTCAAGAGGAATCCAGGTTGATATCAAGAGGAAATGGAAGGAGCTCTCGTAATGAAGAAAATCATGTTCTTGCTGCTCAAACATTCAGAGGGAGAGGAAGAGAAGGGAGAAAAGGAAATTTCAAGAGAAATAGAGACAGTAATTTTGATTCAGCTCCCGAACCAAAGAAGGATTTCTCTCACATTAAATGTTTCAGATGTGACAAGTATGGTCACTTTGCTCAAGATTGTGTTAAAAGAACTAAACATCATGTTGTTGTTGCAAATGTGGATGAGATGTCACCTAAAAAGGAATCTAGTGACAACTCATGAGGATTTCTATTCATCTCAACTCTCTCAAGCAATGTTCCAACCGACAACAACACTTGGTTGATTAATAGTGGTGCTTCGCATCACATTACAAGATATCAAGAGCGTCTTTTTGATTTGTAAGAAAGAGAAACCAATTTACAAGTGATAATTGGAGATGATGCAATTTATTCAGTAAAAGGTGTTGGAGCCACTTCTCTTCAACTAGATTTTGGCATCCCTCTTCATTTGAGTGAGGTTTTGTTTGTTCCAGGAATCAAAAGAAATTTATCTCAATTTCAGCATTAGAGGACAAAGGGTATCAAGTTGCATTTTCTAAAGGAAAAGTTCTTGCTTGGCCAAAGAACTCTAGTATCAAATCTGCTTGTGTGATTGGTGTCCGTCAAGAGAGTCTATACAAACTTTCTCTTCGTCCAATTCAAGCATTAGTACATGACTCTCAATTCAAGTGAGCTATGGCATAGGAGACTTGGTCACTTACACTTCAAAGCTCTTCCATCCATGGAAAAGATGGTTATTGGTTTACCAATGCTCAGTCAAGATCATGATGGCATATGCAAAGGATGTGCACTGGGTAAGAAAGTTAAAAATTCTTTTCAAAGTAGTGAAAGTAGATCAAAAGGTATTTTAGATCTGATTTATGTGGACCAATATTCATGGCTTCTTTGAGTGGATTTTGGTATTATGTAATTTTTATTGATGACTATTCTCGAAAGACTTGGATTTATTTCTTGAAATCTAAGGAATCTGAAGTACTTTGTAGATTAAAAGAATTCAAAGCCCAGGTTGAAAACTTGTCTAGAAAAAGGATCAAAGTTTTGAGATCCGATAATGGAGGAGAATACATTTCTGGAGGCTTTCAAAATTTATGCATTGAAGCAGGGATTAAAAGGGAGTTTTGAGTCCCTTACAACCCTCAACAAAATGGAGTTGCTGAAAGGAAAAACAGATCTATAGTTGAGGCAGCCAAAGCAATGATTCATAATGAAAATTTACAAACTTTTCTTTGGCAAAAGCTTCCAGAACTGTTGTTTGTATTCAAAACCGGAGCCCTCATAAAATATTAGAAAATATGACTCTTGAAGAGACCTTCACAGGTGTTAAACCCAATGTTAGTCACTTAAGGATTTTTAGTAGTCCTATTTATATTAATGTACCTAAAGATAAAAGATCTAAACTAGAACCATCAGGCAAGAAAGGTATATTTGTGGGTTACAACGAGTCTTCTAAGGCTTACAAGATCTACATTTCAAGGCAAAAACAAATTGAGATCAGCGGGGATGTATCTTTTGAAGACAAAGTTGCCTTCAAAAGATCAAAAGGGTCTTCTTTGGACAGCGAAGAACACGAGACACCTCAGATTATGGACATTTATCCGGATCATTCTCCTCAGACTCAGAAGTAGTCTAGTGAAACAGAAGAGACTTTTGATTCAGCTGATCCCATACAACCTACTGATGGGCCAAGTAAAATTTCTTCAAGTAGAAAGATACCTCTATGGGCTAGACAAACAATGCAAGAGGCAGAAAATTATGCAGCTCCTCGTGGCACTTTTAGAGAAAGCAAGAGAGTGCAGCAATTTTCAGAATATGTGGCATTAATGAGTCATATCATTGAGACTGAGCCTTCTAACTTTCAGGAAGCATCCAATCAGCAAGTTTGGAAAGAGCCATGTTAGAAGAATATCAATCTATCATCAAGAATGATGTTTGGGATGTTGTACCAAGGCCTAAAGAAAAAACAGTTCTCTTCCAAGTGGCTTTCAAAGATCAAGCATGCAATTGAAGGAAGTATTGAGAAGTACAAAGCAAGAATTGTGGCAAGAGGTTTCTCTCAAAAGGAGGGAATAGATTATGAGGAGACATTTGCTCCTGTAATTCGTTAAACATCTATCAAGACTATCATTGCTATTGCATCAGCTAAAGGCTGGAAACTACATCAAATGGATGTAAAGACTGCATTTCGTAATGGTGTAATTGAAGAAGTATTTATTTAACAGCCAAATGGTTTTGTGATTCATGGGAAGGAGTCTCATGTATGCAGATTGAAGAAGGCGTTGTATGGCCTTCAGCAAGCACCTCGTGCATGGTATGAAAGGATTGATCAATACTTAATGAGCTTGGGATTCTCCAAGAATGATGCAGATTAAAATCTTTACTTCAAGATAGTTAATGGTAAAATCTTAATTTTGGTTCTTTATGTTGATGATTTATTTCTTACTGGAGAAGATAGTCTCATTGTTAAATGCAAGAAAGATTTAACCTCTGAGCTTGAGATGAAGGATCTTGGTCTCATGCATTACTTTCTAGGAATGGAAGTGTGGCAAAGATCCAATGAGATTATTCTTTGTCAAGGGAAATACACTAGATATCTTGAAGAGGTTTGGGATGTTGGATTGCAAGTCCATGTCTACTCCAATGGAGACAAATTTGAAGAAGTTGAGAGTTGTTGCTGCTAGCTCTGCTTTGGTAAATTCTTCCATGTACAGACAGTTGATTGGATCTTTGATGTATTTAGTGAATACTAGACCAGATATTTGTTATGCAGCGAGTGTTCTTAGTCAATTCATGTGTGAACCAAGATAAATTCATTTAGTTGCGGCCAAGCATATGTTGAGATACTTGTGTGGCACAGTTGGTTATGGTTTGAGATATGCTTCAAATGTAGATCTGAATTTACAGGGGTGTTCTGATTCTGATTGGGTTGGGAGTGTAACTGATATGAAAAGCACTTCTGGATGTTGCTTCAATTTGGGGTTTGCCATGATTTCCTAGTGTAGCAGGAAGCAGACTTTTGTGGCTCAAAGCACTAGAGAAGCTAAATATATTGCAACATGTGTAGCTGCTCGAGAAGCAGTGTGGCTTTGTAAACTTCTTGCATGTTTGTTTGGTCAAGCATTAAAGCCAACTGTGATTCATTGTGATAATCAAAGTTGTGTAAAGCTTTATGTGAATCCAGTGTTTCATGATAGAACAAAACATGTGGAGATCAAATATCATTACATTAGAGATATGGTGTTGAGAAAAGCTATTCAACTCCAGTATATTTGCACTGATGAACAGACGACGGGCATTCTCACCAAGCCTCTCTCTCGGGTGAAATTTGCACATTTTTGAAACAAGCTTGGAGTTGTGGAGAATGCTGCCCTGGCTGAGAGGGAGTGTCAACATTGGTGATTATTTTTTATATGCTAAAATGTATATTTCTCTAAGATGGAGAAATATGAGGTGAAAGCTCTTGAGATATGTTGTTGCTCTAAAATGCATATTTCTCTGAGATGGAGAAATATGAGGTGAAAGCCCTTGAGAGATGATGTTTTTTTTCCTGTTGTGGTAAATCGATGTTGTTATTAAATAGAGGAGATGAAAGCTCCTTATATAGATTTACAAATACGATGTTTCTAAAAGAAACAATCATGAACTAAAGATGAAAATAGAAACTACCTAATAAACTAAAGACTAAGATGACTATTAATAAACATTACAATATTCTAATACCCTCCCTTAATGGTCACCGTCTAACTACCCTGCAGAAGGTTGTACATGTCTTTTGGTCATAAATTCTTCAGAACGTTCTGTTGCTGTTGCCGAGACCCTCCCTGGATATGCAGAATGTCAATGACCAAGAGTAGCCAAAATCCATCCAGAAAAAATAGAGAAGATCGCCCCCTTCTTCAGAATGCTCTGCAACAAGAGACAAGAGCTTGCCACTGACTCTGCCACTAAGATGAATCCGCCAGTAACCCTCCTAGAATTGCAAAACTTCTAACCAGAAATCATCACAAAACAGCCAACCTGATGTTGGATAACAAAGTTGTCCCTCCCTGTAGCAAGAGACACACCAAGAACAACTGCCAAGATTTTGAGGAAAAATCAGCAAACCCTCCAATTTTTTGCAGAAGAGCACGATGCCCCAAAACAAACTGTAAAAAATCATGATTTTTGAGGAAAATATTGTCAAACCCAAAATTACAAATCATCGTTTTTTTCGAAAAAAACGGTAAAAACCCACAAAGGTCCCACGCAACTTTGTGAATTACAAAAGCAAAAAAAAATTAAGGGAAAAAAATATGAAAACCCATCAGAAATTTTTTAAGGGAAAAATTATGAAAACCCATCAAAAAATATTTTAAGGAAAAATATTATGAAAACCCATCAAAAAAATTTTAAGGGAAAAAATTATAAAAACCCATCAGAGAAACCTTCATGCAACAAAACACGAGACTTTGCGTGGTAAACAGCATATGCAAGCAACATACAACTCACAAAAAGCACATGCAAGTACATGCAACCTTCAAAAATCAAAGACTTTTGCTCAAACCAGGAAATCACGCAATCAAAACCCTCGACCAAGCTCACGATTTTCAGCAAAAATCTTCGAAGATGAACCACAAAATTTTCATAAAATACCTCCAACGATTTTTATTTTAAAAAATCAAAAAAATATTCTGGAAAAAATATTTCAGATCAGAAGAGGCTCGGATTTTTCTTAAAAGATTCACCAAATTTATGAAATCCCATCGACCTGCTCTGATACCATGTTATGGTAAATCAATGTTATTAAATAGAGGAGATGAAAGCTCCTTATATAGATTTACAAATACAATGTTTCTAAAAGAAACAATCATGAACTAAAGACGAAAATAGAAACTACCTAATAAACTAAAGACTAAGATGACCATTAAAGAAACATTACAATATTCTAATATTTTCATACATGGGAGTAGCCATGGTGGACGTCATGTTGAGAGATTCCATGACGACATCACGTTGAGTGATTCCGTGATGGGCACTTGTGTATATGCTTCTTTCCACACATAGGAGTAGCCATGATGGACATCATGTTGAGAGATTCCATGATGACATCACGTTGAGTGATTCCGTGATGAGAGCTTGAAATATCCCGAACTAGGATATTGTTTCAAATTTTATTTGAGTTTTCAATTTTTGTCATGTTTTGCTTTATTTCATTGCAAAATAACATGCAAAGGAAACAATATAGATTTCCAAAGAAATAAGTGATTACAAACACAAGTCTATTGATAATCATTCCAATATAAAACATGCATGGCTGTTACGTCAAATATACTGCTGTTACAATGGTAGAACATGCATAAATTTTCATCCAAAACATGTTTAAAACAATGCAAATCTGCTCAATGATGAACCCTTAGTGAGCCCACCTCTCAAGTAGTGTTGGGTTTCCGTCCAACCTACGAATATCCAAGGGTTTCCATCCTCAAATATGGCTGCTACTGTCAAACCAGCAAGAATGGAGAAATTATCAAGTAACAAATCAACATCTCATAATACAATGAGACTCCAAACCCCAATCAAACCTTTTATAAAAATCCCTAGCCAAAAAGCTATCGATTTCCTTCTTATAATTCTTTTATTTAGCAACTTAGGCAAATAATAATATTTGCCTCACATTTAATAATTCACCCCCATAGCCTAGGAAAGACTTATGTAATGACTTTAGTTGGCCCCTTTTTAATAATTGCCAATGAATAATTAAATTCGTATTAGCAATAACTTTAGCTTTTTCCTCCTTTTATTTAATTAAACACTTAACTCCGTTTATTAACTTAATGCTTTAGCCTATGGGGAGAATAGATAATAGGCTAGCATTAGTCTTTATTTATTTATTGAACCGTCAATCACCACCAAATTTTGACTTGTCTCATTTTCTTCCCAAATAATTAAAGGTGGTAGTGTCTAAAATTAATCATCTTCCCATACCAAGGGCTTGTGCGTCAATTTTCTCAAGTGTCCTTGAATGTAATGTTCTGATTTTTCCTCATGTGTAGGAATTGCGTCATCATAGGAATCAACTAACACACTAGAAGATGCATTGTGATCACCCAAAGGATCCATATCAATCTCATGCTTAACATCAAGGGAAGTCATGTTTATCTCTCTTCTAGAATTCTCTTGTGAATCTTCTTGCAAAGATGATGAAGCCTCATGTGAGTCGATCCCCAATGCTTTTCTTTTTTCCTCATGAACTAAATCTGCATGTTTATCAAATTCTCCATGTAGATTTTTGCGTAACTCCATTGAATTTTCTTTTCTCTTATGTTGTTGTTTTGAGCTTGTAGATGATTGTTCTCTTTTTGGTATAAAAGTAGGTTGAAGTGGTCTATCAGATTTTGTGTTTGTTGTCCTAACAACATTAGAGGTTGCTCCAGCAGGATTCTCTCGCCCGACTTCACTTCTTTCATCATCTTCATTCCTTGATTGTGGTTGTACCCTTAAATTACCAATCATAGTCAAAAGTCATTGTTGTGACTTCATGAAAGTCTGCATCATCTGCTGCTACTGTTGAGCAAAATGTGTCAAAACATCCCGTATATTAGGCTAACCATTCCCACCATTATTCCTTTGCTCTGCCATATTCAAAGGATCTCATTCTTCTTCTTCCGGTTGTGCTTGTTCTCGTTGTTCTGCTCTACTTCTAGTATAATACTTGTGTGGACCAATCTCTCGAGAGCTCATATAATTAATTCAAACACATGCACTGTTATTGGTGATAACTACCATCTGACCCACATGCAACAATTAAACTTGACATGCAACTATTAATTCCAACATGGAACTAAAAAAATCTGACATGCAACTGAAAAAAGCTGATATGCAATTGAAAATCTTGAAATGCAACTAAAAATCTTTGACATGCAACTGAACCCCTCACAGGCTGGTAGGGTCACTGTGCTTTGATACCACTGAAATATCCCGAACTAGGATATTGTTTCAAAACTGATTTGAGTTTTCAATTTTTGCCATATTTTTCTTTATTTCATTGCAAAATAACAACATGCAAACTAAACATGCAAAGGAAACAATATAGATTTCCAAGGAAATAAGTGATTACAAACACAAGTCTATTGATAATCATTCTGATATAAAACATCCATGGTTGTTACATCAAATATACTGCTGTTACAATGGTAGAACATGCATAAATATTCATCCAAAACCTATTTAAAACAATCCAAATCTGCTCGATAATGAACCCTCAATGAGCCCACCTCTCAAGTAGTGTTGGGTTTCCATCCAACCTACAAATATCCAAGTGTTTCCGTCCTCAGATATGGCTGCCACTATCAAACCAGCAACAATGGAGAAATTATCAAGTAACAAACCAACATCTCATAATAGAATGAGACTCAAAACCCCAATTGAACCTTTTATAAAAAAATGCCTAGCCAAAAAGCTACCGATTTCCTTCTAATTCTTTTATTTAGCAACTTAGGCAAATAATAATATTTGCCTCACATTTAATAATTCACCCCCATAGCCTAGGAAAGACTTAAGTCATAACTTAAGTTGGCCCCTTTTTAATAATTGCCAATGAATAATTAAATTCATATTAGCAATAACTATAGTTTTTTCTGGGCTTGGCCCTTTGGTGAAATGGTGGGGCTTCTTGGCTGTAGTGCCTACAACCAATGTTCAAGTCCCCACGGGGTTGCTCTCTACCGTGGTTCTCAATGGAGAGTTGTTACCTTGACCCTTGGTGAAATAGTGGGGCTTCTTGCCTGTAGAGCTTACAGCCAAGGTTCAACAATTTTAAGGGCTTGGCCCTTTGGTGAAATGGTGGGGCTTCTTGCCTGTAGTGCCTACAACCAAGGTTCAAGTCCCCACGGAGTCTCTCTCTACCGTGGCTCTCAATGGAGAGTTGTTACCTTGAACCTTGGTGAAATAGTGGGGCTTCTTGGCTGTAGAGCTTACAGCCAAGGTTCAACAATTTTGTGGGCTTGGCCCTTTGGTGAAATCGTGGGGCTTCTTGCCTGTAGTGCCTACAACCAAGGTTCAAGTCCCCACGGGGTCGCTCTCTACCGTGATTCTCAATGGAGAGTTGTTACCTTGACCCTTGGTGAAATAGTGGGGCTTCTTGCCTGTAGAGCTTACAGCCAAGGTTCAACAATTTTGAGCATGAGCTCACAACGCGGCGGTGGCTGCGAGCCCCAGTAACTAGGAGGTTTAATGTTCAAACTATGGGAAGTGCAATCAAGCGAGACAGTCTATGCTGGGCACAGGAGTCGGAAGGAATTGTTGGTCGGCATAATTCAGGGTTCGAATTTCACAAGCAACACTCAGCGTATGCTCTGCATAGCAGTCACGGGAGTCGGAAAGGATCGTTGACGAGGGAGTGCACTGTACTTGCGATGGAGGAGGTTGAAGATAGTGGTGTTCATGATCCAATTGTCAGACCCTCGCTGGTCTTGGTGTGCTCGCGGACCTGGACGACCCGGGCCGATGTCCCTGGTGGGCTCTCTGAATCGCGGGTCTGATGTGTTGGTTTCATGGGGATGAGGTCCCCCAGAATTGTGGCCTCATTGGTTATCGCTCTAGTCAAAAGCGGATATTACCGATCAAAAAAAAAACTATAGCCCTTTCCTCCTTTTATTTAATTAACACTTAACCCTGTTTATTAGCATTAGTCTTTATTTATTTATTGACGTGCTGGACAAAAAGGGAACATTACAGAGCTTGTGTATATATTTATTTCCACACACGGGAGTAGCTATGGTGGATGTCATGTGAGTGAGTCCATGGCGTTGTATGTTGAGAGATTCCATGACGTGGATTTTCTTGAAAAGATACCTCCCTAGCTAAGAGGAAGTGTTGATGATGTAGCTTCGGGAGATATCTTACTCCCATATTTTCCATGGTTGTCTTTGTCTGAGGTATTCTTCGATAATTGTAGGTTGCTTTAAAGACGTTTGTTATACTCAATTGTTCATCTTGTTATTATTGCCAACGATATTACTTCATATGTTCTGACGGTCTAAGGCATTGAATAGACAATTCGTTTCATATACCATGTGATGGAGGCATTGAATGGTAAGACCATTCAAGGTATTGAAGAGTCGTCTTCTTGGGCAACGGCAATTGGGTCATTCGACACGGCAGACTAATGAAGAGTCAATCCTTTGTGTGGTAGTAGCATTCATTCTTGTATGGTATTCGTTGTTGATCTGAGGTTACGTTGGAAGATTGTAGCGTTCGTCTTTTGTATGGTAGTCGGATTAATTCATGTTCGTATTTTTTGCAATTTGTCTAAGGTGTTGATTCTATGGTTATCGTTTTCATGTTCCTTGTGGTGATTATTGTGAGTAGCACCCATTGTTATTAACAGAGTCCTATGTGTTAAAATAGATTGCAAGTTCAATATTATCGTTTAGAGCATGTTGTGTATTGATTGTTAAATGTCTGTAGACTCAGGGGAGGATTCGTTATTGTTTAAGTTTGTGAGCATTGTAAAATTCAGGTTCCTATTATTATTCAATAAAGTAATATTTTTGGTGTGGCTGGGTTTTTCCCCTCAAGTTGGAGGGTTTTCCCAGGGTATCTACTGCGTCTTGTGTTTTGTGTTATCCATTCTTTGTATTGTGCTATTTCTGCTATAAAATCAACATGTTAGAGCCCTAGAAGTTGATGTCAAGTTTCAGTGGTTGAGGATCTTACGCAAATTAAAGATGAAACTTTTAAGCTGCTCCATGAAATTTAATGAAGACGAGCAACTGATTGCAGTTTAAGGGGCTGCAAGAAGCTGCAAATAAACTAATTCTGAAACAATTAAAGGTAAACAAATAGCAAAATAGATTATACGATTTATAATTCTATGGGAAAACTGCATCTGGAGGTCACAAGATAGAAGCAAGCAAGAAAACAGGAAATGCAGAAACTTCTTGATGAGTATGCACAGTTTTCAGGATCTGCTGCCCATACTGCCACTACAGAGAGTCATAGACAGCAAGAACACAATCAAATTGTAAACAGATCCAAACCAGTGGATGTCCCTCTCTGCCTTCTCTTCAACAATCTTCACTAAAGACTCATAGAGACTATCAAAATTATCTAGTGCCATATTCAGATTATCTGCATCATCTTTTCCTTGAAAAACAATAGGTACTAGAAGTATTCTATTCACATTCCAAACCAGTGGATGTCCCCCGTTTCAGAATTCTAAGTGATCAAGGATGAAATTAAAATTAATAAGAGTTATTCCCGTTAATGGGATTGCAAAGGTTAATCCTATTTTGCATAAGGAGAGGTGTGCCTGGCAACCGCCAGAGGAAGGTTGGATCAAAATAAATTTTGACGGGGCTGCAAGAGGAAACCCCGGCATTTCCGGGTGTGGTGGCATTGCAAGAGACCACAAAGGCAATATCGTTGCTCTCATAGCAAAGAGGTTACGAGATGGGACCAATAACGAGGCAGAATGTGAAGCTGCAAAAGAGGCCATTTTGCTGGGTGTCAAGATGGGTTTGAGGAAGGTGCATTTGGAAGGAGACTCAAAAATCATCATCAATGGGATCAAAAAGGGTAAACTAGTCTCATGGCATCTTGACAAGCACATTAACCAGATTCGGTGCCTTTTACCAAAGTTTGAAGACTTCAAGATTTCCCATGTCTATAGGGAGGCAAATGTGGTGGCCGATATGTTGGCCAACCTGGGTGCCAATAACCCCCATGGAAGTAAGAATGTTATTTTTGAAGATTTCGGTCTTCTCAATTTGGACTAGACCGATGCATTTTCATTGATGCTACCCCGCGCAACTCTCCTTGGAGTGGCTCTCAATTATTAGCCCTCTCAAGATTACTCATGGGAGAACTAAACACCTCTTGTAATAATGTCGCACGCAGGAAGAGATGGGTTTGCGTGTGTCCAGAACTTTCATGGGTTTCCAATTACCCATGCATTTATACTGAATAAACCCCTCATTTCCTGCCACAGCTTTAACCCGAGTCTTTTGCAGAGGCGCACTACCAACCATGGAAGCAAATTTCACGCTGGAATCATGCAATCAAACCCAGGCGTATGAAGGGAAAGTAATGGCTCGGCGCCTAAAGAATATCTTCCTCTTTGAGGATCAAGCTTTTCTGAGCGCGGTTATGGACTTCTTGGGGCCGGAATTCATGGATACATACTGGCGCAGGAGATCAAATTTGGATATTGCCTCACTTTTTGTAGCGCTGGCTCTGATGGTGGGGGATTCGAAAGAAGAAGTTCGAAGGGTCGTTGAAGAATGCATTGACAAGCAATGGCTTGTGGGGTTGGAGGAAATCATTGAACAGGTCGTTCTTGGGATAGGGCTGAACATGGGTCAGAACCCATGGAGGCAAATTGGAGGCGGAGATACTCCGCTACAGCCATTGGTGGTGTGGTCATCTGCGAACCCATGTGAAGTACACCTGCCGAAAGTGGCTAGGGCTTCGCGGACCTTGACAAACTTACTGCAAGCAAACACAGGGGAGGAGGAGACTGCAAACAAGGGCATAGTGAAGACTACTCCCAGGAAAAGCATGCGCCCACATGGCGAGCCTCTGAGATACCAAGTTATCAGGGAAGGGCGGGAGGTGACTGGTGTAGCGACAAGAGCAAGCTTAGGGGTTGATGTGTCGCTGCTTGACAGGGGGACGACAATTAGGGCTGGCAGGCCACATTTTTCAGGGGCCGAGGATAACTCAATCCCCAACTTCACCAAGGAAGAGGTTGCTTCCTGGTTCAAGGAATGAGGTGGTCAATGGATTTTCAGTAAGGCGGGGTGAACCAGAAGTTTTTTGTCTTTACATTTCCGTTGTAGGGGTCGGTTTTGCTATAGGTGTTGATGCCTTTTGAAATGTATATGCATCGTCTTTAGTTTACCAAGCTTGTAAATGAGGTCCTCTTATGCTCTCTTACTTTCTCTATATTGTAAGCTCTTTTATTATTAATACAAAAAACATGTTACCTATCAAAAAAAAAAAAAATTAATAAGAGTTATAAAATACGACATAGTACCCTAGCAAGAGCCCTTTTGAACCGCCAGTGGTGTTGAAAGGAAAGAAAATGGTTTGTTTCCTATGTGATTGACCATAAAGAATGAAATAAGAGGATCATTAAAAGTAATATTTCATTCCAAATAGAGATTAATTACTGTTAAAGTATACAATGCAATGGTGATTAAAAGATTGTTACAACTTGCTTATATGATGAAAAGAAGTGATCAATTATAGACAAAATTTTGACCTCACCATAACCACAATGAAAATTTAATAATGCCTTTTGGAATAAACCAATGTTCTAGTCACCTTTCATGGCACCGAAAGTCAAACTTTCCTAAGACATTTTGAGCACTTCTATACTAGTTTTAATTGACAGTAATCTCCCTCACGGCAAGACTGGGAAATATCCATTGAGCCAGATGGAATTTTCTTTAAACCTCTTGCAAACAATGTTGTAGTTAGTGTTTGTGTTCTTGAACACATAATTAGTAAGTTGGAACTCAAACCTTACCCAGCTTAAATTAAAACCATCCTTCAAAGCCATATAGAGACATGCATTCATAATACAGTTCAAAGTAGACTTATAGAATTGGAATTCAAGCAATAAATGGCTCCGTTGAAAGATTTTATGCATCCAAAATCAAGACTCAAAAGTCTTTGTTGTCAAAATGCTACAAATGTTGTCAAGATTGTTTACATCTATTAAAAAAATGAGCAATAAACACAAAAAGTGTATATAGACAATAGCACAGTATATTATTATAAAATATTGGAGTGACAATTACAAAGGAGCTTACCTCCTTGAAAAAAGCTTGAGAGTTGTAACCAACAATAAATGACCAAGACACTTGTCCAAGATTTTAAATATTAATAATAGCTAACATTATTACAAAATCATTAAGTCACTATAGTGACTTATACAAAAGGTAAGTCTTATATTCTGACACCCTCCCTTAAAGCCTACTATACTAAAAGCACAACATACTAACACACTAAACTAAAAACAACAAAACCAAACAGAACCATGTATTCATTAGATTTTTCTCTTTGAAAATAGTGTTGGCGATTATTACATTATTTTAGTTTTATAAATTGTCGCCGTTTATTTATGGAGTTATGTAGTTATCCAAACTGCTTATGTTTGTTGTTGCAGTTATAAACTTTTGCTATGTTTTGTATTGCCTATTTAAGGCATGGCATTTTATTCAATAAAATATCAAACATTTCACCTCTGATCTCTCATTTTGGTATCAGAGCGAGTACTACGAGCCTGGTACGCAGTGGAGGTGTTTCACAGTTTTGTTTGGAGTGGTTTCAAGTGGTTTTGCATACAGTTATAATCTGTTTGGTGTGCCCCATGAAACGTCGGGTGATGAGGTTGTGTTGAGATGCCAAAAGGCGTGGCTTCCATTGGACGATATCATCCCACCATGTTGAGATCCCAGAGGTGCAGTTTTCCATCGACCGATATCATTCCAAAATGGCCTGTGACACCTTGTTTTGTACAAAGTGAGAGCAGCCTGTGACTCTTAAAAATAGTGCCGAAGAGACTTCTCTCGAGCCAGCGCATGGACCTAGGATTGTGAAGTGATTTGAATGACATTCAATGAAGTGTATATCATGGACTTAAAATCTTCAAAGTAAGAAGGTGCAGTTTGAAGGGTGCTTTCAATCGAGGTGTTGTAGGTGGAGAGCGCACAAAGCACTGATCAAAGCCAAGTATTATGAAAAACAACCTGCAGAGATGGGCAAGCAGTGAGACTGATTCTATCCGTGTACATGAAGGAATAGGAGCGCTGCAGAGAAGTTGTCAAAGTGGATAAAGATATTGCTCTACAGTCAACCAAAGGTATGTGTGAATTTGGTTCCCAGAAAATTTTAACTTAAGTATCTATGAAAGGGAGATAAGAATGCAAAGTTTTGAAGTTATTTGGGTTTCTCTCAAGTAATAAGGACAATGGATAAACTGACAACTATAACCAAATTTGAAGGATATGAATTTCACACATGGCAAATTAAAATACAATTGCTTTTGATTGAAAAAGATTTGTGGGATATTGTAAGTGGACTTGTTAGAAAACCACAAGATGCAGATGAGGCGACAAAGTGGATAGCTAAAGATCATAGAGACAGCATTAATTGGTCTTGGTTTATCAAATGCATACTTGCATCATATTGATCTATCAAAGACATCGAAAGCAATATGGGATGGGCTTAACACTTTGTTTGGTTCACAAGCTTCCAGTGCCAAAATGTCCATAAAGCCAAAATTGCTCAGATTGAAGATGAATGAGGGAGATAATATTGTTCAACATATAAGCACATTTCGTTCTCTTCTCAATCAACTTGCAAGGGTAAACTCCAAAGTTGACAATGATGATGCCAAGGTGATCTTACTGAGTAGTATGCCTTCAAGTTTTGATCATATTGTTTTTACTTTAAACAAAATGAATCGCAGTTTGGAAACTATAATTTCCTCTCTAATTGATGAAGGAAGTAGAGCTAATAAGAGTCATCAAATTATTGAGGAATGTGCTTCGGTTCTAGGAAAGAGTAACATTTCAACTAGGAAAGAATTCAAATGTTATAATTGTCAGAAAAATGGACATGTGCCGATGAATTGCATACAACGGGCCAAAGATCTCATCGATGTAAAGTTGAAGAAAAATACAACTTTCATTGTAACTGAAGGTGAAACACGCTTTTGTGGTTTTGCAGTACATACAAATGACTCATCCTCATCTAACGATGACAACCAACCTCGCAGTACAAGAATTGATGAAAGATTTGTGCTTTAGAGAATAGAAAAGACTATACAAGAGGCTAGAGGCAGGAGGTTTTCTATCATCCCAAGCTAGCTTATCGCTCAGGGATGATTCATTGCATGAGAAGTAACCTATGTGTCCCTGAAAAGTGGGGCCTTGACATGTGTCCCTGAAGATAAGAGGGGGCTTGGCACCATGGTTGTCCCTTCAAGGAGCAACGGGGGGGGCAAGATTTGGTTAATGATTTGTCGAGCACTTGAGGATGCGTTAGACACACTTGGAGGAGATGTGGACTTTCGGAGGAAAGGTGTCTCATGTGCAGGCATGTTGGTGGTGATTTGTGCAGCCGAGGAGAGGTTGTTCCACAACACTTGAGGAGGCGTTAGACACAATCGGAGGAGATGTAGACTTTCAGAGTAAAGGCGTCTCATGTGCAGCACTAGAGGAGGCATTAGACACACTTGGAGGAAATGTGTCTCATTGTGCATGGGAGGTGGGAACACTCATGTTGTGCAAATTGTTTCAGGTTCTCTACAATCAAGAGATCCACTAATGCAGTCAGTTCAGTGTTTCTTGAGAGAGCGAGGAGGATTGGTGAAGGCACTTCATCAAAGTCTCCAGAAAAGTTGGGTTCAAAACCCTTGCAATGTTTCACTCTTGTTCGGATTAATATAATAAGGGGGAAATGTTGGCGATTATTACATTATTTTAGTTTTATAAACTGTTGTCGTTTATTTATGCAGTTATGTAGTTATCCAAACTGCTTATGTTTGTTGTTGCAATTATAACTTTCGCTATGTTTTGTATAGCTAATTAAGGCATGGCATTTGATTCAATAAAATATCAAATATTTCACCTCTGATCTCTCAAATAGTTCTTGGATCAAGTAGAACTCCAATATTCCACCTCGTCAAACTCTAGAATTAAAAATCTCCCAAGATATAGAACAACCAATTAAAAATCTCCCAAGATATTGAGCAACCTGTGAGTTTGCTATATTCACAATGCCATCAAGTTGTCTCATGACCCTTGTGAAGATATGATTTCCTAGATCCACAAACTCCTAGAATAATTGGGCAGCCATCCATGTCGATCTTCATCAACACTAGATTCCTTCCTACTTTCAAAGTACGGGCTTCTTTAAACATGTATTCTCCATCAATGAATTCTTCGCCACTATCAACATCTGATGGATGTTCAACAATGGTCATACATCAAATTCATTTGGTTTGTCTTTGAGCTTTCCCTTGAGAACATTATTGGCTCAAATTCTATGGTTCCATGTTGTGTGACTTCTTTTCTTGCAATGGTAACATTCAATCTCCCTGTTGTCTTTATCTAATCTCTTATCATTGTTTCTTGAGTAAAATGCCATCTCAGGTTGAGTACCATCTCCTATATTTCTTGCAGTTGTTCTCTTTTCTCAACTACTTGAGGTGAAATCATATCTTCCAAAAATTGCAAAGGCACCTAACCAAGAGTAAAAATGACTTTGTTGAGTTTCAAAGGCAAACTATTTAACAAAATGACTTCGGCATCATCACAGTCTATCGTAGCATTGACTTTGTCTAGCTATCTAAAGAGAGATCTCAAACTATTTATGTGGCTAGCCATAGTGACTCCTATCTAAAGAGAGATCTCAAACTATTTATGTGGTTAGCCATAGTGACTCCACCAACCATCTTGTATCTAAATAGCTAAAGCTTTAGAGAAAACTTTGCATTAATCGCTTTTGCTCCAACCATTTTTTTCAAAAAAATTCCCAAATTTCTATGGATAACTTTTCCAAATCAAATGATGCAAATCAAAATCGGATTGAGCATAACTAATAATAGTTTTGGCTTTGTCATCTTTGTTGTGCCAATCTAGTTACTTGTTTGCATAGGTATGTGGTTTCTTACTCCCATTTACTATTCCCCACACATTTTTGTTCACAACTTACATTTGAATTTTCACTTCTAGGTGTAGAAGTTGAGGTTTAAATAGTTTTATAATGGAATTATCAATTTCCATTGTTAGAAAAAATACCCTAGAAATAACCCTTGTTACTTTTTGGACCTTTAAAGAAATTCGATGCAAACTTTTACTCCAAAAAGTTGACAATACGTGCATGCCCTAGCTGTGTTCTAAAAATCATGCCCTGGACGTGGCTTTAGAGAGCCCTCATGACTGCAAAAACACCTAGCCATGATTGTTACAAATCCCTTGATTTTTTGAAACTAGAAAGAAATATCAACTTTCTACAACTCCTATGACGTCCTTTACCTCATGATTGCAAACCCCCGTGATACAAATCTTTGACTTAGTAACCTAGATTTTTCTTGGCTATAACCCATATTTTCCTTGTTGATGTGTCAAAGCTGGAGTGTGTCCTTCAAACATGATTAGGCCATGTGATCTTGAGATTTCAATTTCTGCCCTCATTGAAACCCATGACAAGTTATTCTTCTCATAATTTTGTGTGAATGATACCCACAAAAATGCCTGCAATTTTCTGCTTCCTGACTTGATTTTTGACACAACTTTTTTCCAACTGAAATTCCCACAATCCTTGGCTCTAATACCATATTATAAAAATGAAGAATAAGCACAAATAAGGTATATAGACAATGATGCAATATTTTATTATAATAGAAAAATACTAGAATGATAATTTCAAAGGAGTTCATCTCATTATATAGAGTTTGAAAGACGTAACTAAAAACAAATGATCACAGATACAATTCCATGAAGTCACCCTCCACATGGGTGGAGGGTAGCTCATACGAATGGAGGTCACATTGGTTTATTCACTTCATGAGTTCCACCAGATATTAATTCCTATATTAAATAATTTAAAAACAACCAATAAATGAACATAACACTTGTTCAAGATTCTAAATACTAATAATAACATACATTATTACACACTGGTAAGTTGCTACAGTGACTTTACTACAAAAGGTAAGTCTTATATCCCATTCAAATCAAAGTCCACTTAATACTTTCTTATGAGTAAAATACTAAAAGGCAATGTGTGGTAAATTAAAAGATAATCCTTATAAGGGATACAAATTTCAGTTTCCATAAAATATACATTCTGAGATCAGCAATGGTGCATGTATATAGGTTCCACTTCCACCGAATTCCCTTCTAGCGGTAATATGGGAAGGGGGAAATGGTTGCGTCGACAATGGGTAGTGATGTGCCCATGTAGAACAGAGGCAGACACTAAGTGCAAATAACAAAGGCATGTTTATAACACATTCAAAGATTGTGCTGCCTGTGGAGCAGTTGAAAGTCCAAACACTTCTGGCTTAAAAACCAGGCTTAAATCCCAGCATGCATTATCATATCTATATGTAATTTTTAATCTAAATTTGTTGTGGAATGTAGTACCTTTTGAGGATTTAAAAGCGGTCTAACTTCGAAAAAAATCAAAGGCTGTGCTCTGTCACATTAAAACACAAACAGATGAGAGTCGAAAGAATGAACTCACAGGCTCATAAAGTCCGATCCGTAGTCCACCAAAGAGGCATTGACGATGTAAGCCGGGGACTATGCCCTTCCACAGAGATGCAATCCCTTCTTCCCTCGCAATGGTTGTCATCGTACCAAACATACCCTTGTATTTCAATGCTTCCCCTCCCGTTTGTTTTCCTTGCAATTGAAGCCTCACCTTTGCAGTGTCAATGGGGATCGTACATATCTACAGAAAAAGAGAAAAAAATAAAATACAGTCATACCCATGCGATAGAAAACACATATGATCTCTTGAAAAATCCTCAACAAATTCATGGTTCGAATCCCATTCCATATACTCATCAAAACCATATATAGCGAAAGGTAGGGAGAGAGAACATGGATGATAAACGTTTACATATATTCCACACGTCCGGAAAATGGAAAAAAAAGAAAACATGGATCTGACATATAATAAAATCCCAATCCACGATGGACATAACCAAAAAAAGCTGCGAGACGCATATACATTAAACATAAAATGGAGTGTACCTCGGCTAAACAGGCACTGAATGCACTGCTGGCAAATGTTCCAGCCAGAGATATCTCTTTCTTGGTTTGGGACTTCGCCTCCGCCATGGACTCTATTAAGAAAAGGAAATACAGGAAGATCTACAAAGCTGGTTTTCTTCTTTCTTTCTCCTGATCAGAGAGTAGGTTTGAAGTTTTTGTGCTTCACAGAGTTCTTTGTTATTTTGTTTGTTATTGCCTTTTTATAGGAACGCGTCTTTATTCCCAACCCTGCAAAATGCCAAAATCAAAATGATGTTAGGACAAACTACAAAATTTGTTTTAGACCAGGAATTTAAATGCTTAGCGTTAATCCAAGAACAAATTCCAAACGAATGAATTCCACTACCTAGTGGAGCAATTTGATCATCAAATTGCTTTGATGATATCTTCCCCCATTGGCCTTCTCCAACGGTGTCTGACAAGGCTAACAGAACTTTGGGACAAACTATCGCTATGCTTGTGTCTTTAATAGGTTGCTAGTGTTGCATGATGTCACTCTTTCCTTTAATAGAGATTCCTTATACGTGGACTAATTTCATTGGGTACCGAATCTAAGGAAAATGGCCATGCTCAAAATCATTAGGGTTGATTTTTATAGCAAGGATGGTTGATACGGAACACTTAATATTCAGTTTAAAATATTTTGCAAGTGGACAATCTGAATGAGATTTGTAGGAGGCAAGACATTGCAACTTTCTTAATCAAGACAAGATACATAATCGAAAGAGATCATATAGAAAGAAATCTAAATAGATTAACTTGATTTTCTTGGTTCTAAGAGGTTTAACATTGTAATTATTAATATTTGAAATGTCATGCAAGAGGTTAAGACCATGTTCATCATTATGAATGAGTTTCTTTAAACCATCTACAACGAAAAGAGCTTCAGGATTATGATTATTTTAAGCTAACCAATGTTCTAACTTCTCAAATTCATGATTAAGTTGTTGCACTTGGGTAGGAGGAACTCTTAGGGCCCATTTGGTTGGGGAATTGAAAAATAATGCAAATCATGGTTATCTATACCCTGGTTATGCAAACCCCGGTTATGCTTTTTTGGGACTGTTTGGTTGCCCTGGAAGATGGATTTGTAAAT